>PVHY01005634.1:22345-81436 GCA_004024945.1 Uropsilus gracilis | reverse complement strand
GAGACAGAGGATGGGAAAGAGTCAGATATACCCACAGTGAGCTTTGACATAATAGTGTCCAGAAAAGCATGTGTTTTGTGGAACTTGTCACCATCCAGGCAATCTAGTTATAGGGAAATTAGGAAACAAGAAAGAAAAGAAAGAAAGAAAGAAAGAAAGGAAGGAAGGAAGGAAGGAAGGAAGGAAGGAAGGAAGGAAGGAAGGAAGGAAGGAAGGAAGGAAGGAAGGAAGGAAGGAAGGAAGGAAGGAAGGAAGGAAGGAAGGAAAGAAAGAAAGAAAGAAAGAAAGAAAGAAAGAAAGAAAGAAAGAAAGAAAGAAAGAAAGAAAGAAAGAAAGAAAGAAAGAAAACCTACCAATGAATTTTTCTGATGACCTGGTACCAAGTCAACTACCTGACACAATGGAAAAGAGGATATTTCACAGCAGTCTTGGATAAGGGGGAACTAGTATGGCCTTGCTCCTTTGGATCCTCTCCTTTTATCAGGAATTCTTTCTTTTGCTTCAATAAATTCACACTTTGCTTGTTGATATGACCGGTGTAGCAACTGTTATTTTTCAATTGCCATATACACTGAACCCATAAATGCTGGTTGGTTTTCCTAACACTATCAAATATCCATGTAAACCAGAAGATGAAAATAATATATAACTCCATGTATTTATCCATTCAGATATATTTATTAACAACTTTGTGCCAGGAAAATTTAGTTCCAAGGCTGAAAGTAGAATTAGTGATAAGAGAAGAAACAGGCAAATAGAAATTTGATTTACCTTGTCTAATTTAAGTATGGTTTTTTATTTTCCCCTCAAAGAAATGAGAAGCCACTGACTTTTTAAAAGAGAAACCACATGGGTATTTTACCTGATACTTTGGTGTCTGTACTGAGAATGACTGTGACTATTTTGGATAGGAAGAACAAAGGATGAGGGTATTATTAGGGGCAAACCAAACATGAAAAAAGTAATGTGGCCATTGAAATAACCCACAGTAGTTCAGGTGTGAAAAGATGAACCAGGTGTTGGATTAAAGAAAACTAGTCAAATTACAAGTATATTTTTAATATAGAGCTTATTTAATTTGCTGTGGGATTGATGTAAAGGACAACATCAAGTTTGTTTGTTTTGTTTTTTGTTTTGTTTTACTTTTACCCAGGCAGTAATTAGAATGAAGTTGCCATTGAAATAGAGAAATTGCAGGAGGAACCAGGAGGCAGTGTGCTTATCAATAAATCATTTTGGATATGTTAGCAGTGCACCAAATTTATGGAGACTTATCAAGATGTAAAGAGGTACCAATCCATTGAGTATATGACTAGAACTGGAACTAATAAAAATATAAAATTAACATCAGTAAAGGTTATCTCAGAGATCCATGCAACTTAACTCAATTTTTAATTGTATTAATATCAGGTTAAGTAATGGGAAAATGAAGATTATATTTCCTAAGTGTTGAAGATAAACAATTATATCACAGGAGTAACTATGCTGCATTCCATCACTATGCAATATGAATATAATACGAGTTAACTAATTAAAAGATATAAAAATTTCACATGAAGACTTATTACAATGAAATGAGTCACTATATAGAAATTAGACTAGTAGTAGTTCGATATGAATGGAAGAATTTTTTTAAAGAGACCTATTTATTTAAATTTATAATTTCAAATAAATCACCTTAGAGAGATAAATTTCAGACTATTAAGTTTTTGTTAGATTCAATTCATTTATAGAAATCTGTTTATAGCACTAGTATATATTATGATGAATACAAGATCATTTTAAACAAAGAACACATATAAAATTATTATATAATAAATGTCCCAAGTACTTCAAAATGCATAATATTGAGCTACTGTTTAGATTCATCTATGGACAAGGAGATGGTATATTCTTAAAGGTAAATAAACAAATCTTAACAATAATTGAACACTTTAATATGAAAATGAAATAAAAAATAATAACTGAAAAGAAACTCGTAGACAATGCAGGCATTTAAGGACAGACTGCACTTTCTTAGAGTAATTTCTTACACGCTTTGATTATGTAATTATACATAATTAAAATTAATATCCTTAATAATGAAAGAATAACAACAGCACTAATAATAAATTTTGGAGGGTTTATACTTTCTTCTTTCAAAAGTTCAACAAAATTTGCAAATTTTGCTTATGAGCCATGTATTTAATAAACGATGTCTTATGAAATGTTAGCCATCAGACATGTTTTTAGTCTTGTGCTCCTCTTATAACTTAATTTTTAAAACACTATGAATAACAATCTCTGTTAAATTGTCATCAAATTCACTGAAATTTTTGATATAGGGCATGCTATTTCTGTAATTTTAATTAGCTTCAATGTCTCCTTGAATTAGAAAGATTTGGTTCACATAACCTCATCTAATTGTCTAATACATGGTAAAACCATTAAGATTTCTATGCACCAGGATCTTTTTAAATATATATTTCAAAAAGGAACAAGGGAAAGTCATTTGCATTTATATGTCTTATCTTTGATAGCATCATCTAAATATGGAGTCAACATTATACCACTGAAATATCTTTTGCTACTTGGAATTTTTTCAAATTACTGCCAAGTTTCACATGAAATGTACCTTAACCTCACAGTGTAAACTTGGAAAGGCTTTGTTTTTTATGACTTGTCCACAATTTTGCAATATGACTTTTGATCCCTTTTTGATTTATCAGAGGAATTCATGCCCTAGTGAATTTTTTTCTTCTATTCTCCCTCCTCTCTTCCTTCCTCCTATCCTTCCTTTCTTCTTTTCCTGCTTCCTTCCCTCTTTTTCTTCTTGTATATGCCTTCTTCCCTGCAGCTTCCAGCTTTAAAACAACAAGTATATTTTTGAGACTTGCCTTCCCCTTTGGGCCATAATAATATAAAATACCTAAAACCTATTTTTCAATCTACCTTGCACTTAAATCTAACAGCCTTTGTAATAGTCATTTACCCTCATGGGTGAACAGAACTAATGGCATAGAGGTCAGTGCTGTTTCTGTGATTGATTTTGTTTTACTGTGATTCCTTTGGCCCCAGATATGCTTGTTGTTCATAAGATTTCTGGAATAGGTTTGTAAATTAATTTCTGGCTATAGAGAGCCTCCCTCACTTTATATTAAATCTCCTTTTCTTCCCAAATAAAGTAGCTACAGAACATTTTCTATATTTATTATAAATTCTGTTAAAGTTCAATAATATTTTCATAAAGAAATTCTGTGTTTTTTTAATGCTAATAGCTGTTTCAAATTGTTCCTTAAACCAGTTTGACAGCCCTTGAATATACATAACATAAAAATGTGTTGGGAGTTTAAAGACTATTGCAATAACTATCCAAATGTCTAATTACTTGAGGAACATATTTCTTCTACTATTAATTTGACATTCCCATACATAGTAAATAATAATGATAATAAAATGTTAAAGCAATAATAAATGATTTCACACAAGTAAGGGGGATGTCTTCATGAAGTATTTTTTAGCATTTAAAATATAACAATGACAACTTTATCATATGACTTAAAAATACATGCTTGTTAGTTTTGTTCCCTTTCACTGTCATATTCAGTGAGGAATCTAGTAAATATTTGTCAATTCCATTTATGTCATATAAGTTTCTTTAGGTCTATGTTTAATTTTATTTAAAATTAGAAATTGTTTTCCTCAAAAAGCCTAATCAAAAAATGAGGAGAAGAACTAAAAAGACACTTCTCCAAAGAGGAAATACAAATGGCCAAAAGGCACATGAAAAACTGCTCAACGTCACTAGCAATAAGGGAAATTCAAGTCAAAACTACAATGAGATACCCCCTTACACCAGCAAGAATGGCCCACATCCAAAGAACGGACAACAAGAATTGCTGGCGAGGATGTGGAAAGGAACACTACTATACTGCTGGTGGGAATGTAAACTAGTCCAACCACTATGAAAAACTATGTGGAGGACCCTCAAGTTAATGAAAATGGAACTACCTTTTGACCCAGCAATTGCTCTCAGGAATCTACCCAAAAGAGACCTCAATGTGGGTACAAAGGGACACCTGTACTCAGATGTTTACCGCAGCACAATTTATAATTGCAAGGACATGGAAGCAACCTAAATGCCCCCAAACAGATGACTGGATGAAAAAGTTGTGGTATATATACACAATGGAATATTACTCATCAATTAAAAATGACAAATTCGATGATTTTATAACAACATGGATGTACTTAGAAGAAATCATACTAGCAGAAACAAGTCAAAAAGAAAAAGACAGAAACCAAATGGTTTCACTAATATATGGGATACAGTGAAAAAACAAACAAAAGCCTTGAGGAAAAGTCAAAACAAGCTAAGCACCAAACTGAAGCACACAACTTTGAGCAGGAGGGAAAGGGAGGAGAATGGAGCGGAGGGTGGGGGGGGGGTAAATCCCTGGGATTACAATGTTGTGAAACTTATATACACATTTAAAAAAATTCCATTTTCCTAAATGATTTTTTAAAACATTCGTTTCAAAATGGATTTTGAGATAGAAATATATATATAAATATATATATAATCTCTATCTACTTTGAGACTTCTGAGATTTTACAGAGCTCTTACTCAGGTGTCATTATTATATCAAACCTTTGGCAGTGGGTGATATTTTTACCTTTTTTTGAACTCATATATTCTTCAAAATTACTTCAAAGTTTTTGCTGAGAATCTTTGAGGCCTTATAAATAAAGGTGATGAAGACATTCAAATGAATTCAGGTGAAAAAAGAGAAAGCAAATTTATCTTTTTAACATAAAAACTTATTTTGTCATAAAGTAGTTTTTATGCTTGTATTGGTATATAAAGCAATTAAAACTAGATTTCGTGTTGCAATCTTTAAGCAAAATCTAGGAAGTTACTTTTTTTGTTGACCTTCACATAACCTATAAACTGATCTTTAAAAATACATAATGCCACTAGAAGTGATGTTTCACTTGAGATAGACTTAAAAACAAAGCAGACTTTTGAACAATAAAATGCTTAATTTAAGTTTGCATATTGTAGGTTCCATAGAGTATTGGGTATACATCTAAATCTGCTTTAGATAGCAATAAAATGAAACACTGCATCATTTTACAAAAGTCAAACATCTGATGATGACCCCATTTTAAAGGACCAAGGGCTCCATAAGCCATAAAATGGATACAATTGATTATTGAGGATGAGTTCATTCCTTTTTGAAAATAGACTTGAGTTTATTACCCTATGTTAATGTGCCAGGATAAAGCAGGCTTAGGTAATTACACTGTGAGTATTTTATCCCTGAGTTATTAAACTTGTCTCTTCCTCCCTACACACTAATGTTAGAGGTTAATAGCAATGTTCTATTTTATCCAATGCCTTACTTCACTTAGTGCAAAGATGCATGGCCTTCATTAAAGCATGAAGCAAAAAGAATTGCAGAAAAAATTACCATCTAAATTCAAGGCAAAATAACCTTACCATAAAGAACACAATAGTCGTAACAATCTATATCAAGTTTAGCTAGTTTTACAATGTAGTTGTAAAATAAACTATACTTTTAATTTTATCATATGAAACAATAAATCATATTGCAACATTTCTGAAGTAACTATCTCTAGTATTGCATTTGGTGCATGAGTACTTAAAATATTAAATAGATAAAATAAGCTATATTGGGATTGTGTTTTCACTATTACAAGCAGGTGTGTTGCTCAATATAACACTAACTGGAATGACATCATTTTAAAGATGATTGTGTATTTTTTTAAATTACCAGCTAATATATTTACTCTATTCTCAGATATACTAAATTTAAAAATCAGTTACATTTGTGTGTGATTTTGTAAGAGTTTTTATATTCTGTTTTAATGGACCACAAGGCAAATACTATTTTTAAAATTCTCTCTTGTTGAATCTACCAAGAGTGTATTACTTTCATTGTTAAGTGGAACTGAGTATATGAAGATACCAATGTATTATTTTAATAATGGGCTAATAGTGTTTCAAGTTTTAACCATCATAAATAAAGCTGATATTCTTGAACAAGACTTTCTGTGGAATTTGTTTTCATTCTTCTTTGGTTAAAAAAAAATGAGAAATGGAATTGTTGGGCCCATATAAGGCCTATATTACACTTACTGACAAACTATTTTGAAAGTGACTTTATTATTTTATATTACTGCCAGGGAACTATGTTTCAGTTGTTCTAGCTTTGCTAAAAGTATGTGCTGTCTTTTTAACTAAAGTCAATATGAATTGTATTATTCGCCAGTTTCTGTGGTAAATTCTATCATGGGTTATTTCAAGTCATCCTGTTTGTGAATGTAAGATAAGTAAGAAGTGTGTTCTGTCCACTTGTGTACCAGTGCAGGTTGGTTTCAGCATGCAAATGCAACCGTCATAAATTAGAGTGTATTATTTCTACAGAAGTGGTCCACATGGTTTTAATGTACATTTCATTTTCACACAAAGAATATTTAAAAAAATAGAAATAGGGTCAAAGCATAATAAAATTAATACTTTTATTTCTACTTCTAAGGTCATGTTTAAATAAAGCTGGTGTTTCATTTTTTAAAGTTTTATTTCTGTGAAACTATACACAGGCCTTTAATACAGCTTGCTGCACAGCAAAGGTCCATGTTAGGACAATAGTTTTATCCCTCATTGTTTTCTCAGTATTTCTTCAAATATCAGCAAAGGGAAAAAAGTCAACAGATATTAAAAACCTTAATATTGTTAGGAAAATAGTTTTGACCTCACCAATCTTTTGAAAAAGACCCAAGGACAACTGTGTATCCACGGACCACACTTTACCAATCATATTTCAAGTTTTATTGAAAATTTATATTATCCTGGATGTAACTTGCACTGAGCTATTGTACCTTCTTTAGTTTCTCTCTTTAAAAAAGTCATTAAAATGTTTGACAAGGAAAAAAAAGAGGAGGGACAATGATATAAAAATCAAGTCAAATTAATTATGGCTTATATTTTACTTTTCTCTAACATCCAAAAATTAATGGAATACTTTGGTTTATACAAGTATCAATAAATTAAATGCTTAAGAACAAAAACTAAATGGTTTCTTAATATCTGTTAATGTGTCTTATATTAATATGGTTCTTTTCAATGTTTATAGTTTGATAATATGTCACTGCACACACCAAGGTGAAAATTTTAAATATGAAATGGAATTATAAGGATATAATGACAAAAATGTGCTTTCATTGACTACATAAGAAGAATGAAAGACAATAACATGACTAAAATTAAAATAATTTTATAAACATTTATTCTAAATATAAAATAAAACTACCATATATAATGAACAACAAATAAAAATGAAAATAAGTATCAATGATTTAAAGGAGTACAGTCTTTAATGAAATCTTTCAGCTATATTTTAAATGCCATGATATTTTTTACATATAAAACATTTTCATACTAGAAAAATGACTTAAATAATCATATGATATATGATTATAAATAGAAAAGAAGAATGACTAGGTAACCTCTTCTACAATGCTAATTTATCCATGGGAATGCAACAAATACTTGCAGAAAAAAAGAAAATGACTTAGATATCATTAGCTGTGAAAGATCATTTCATAATAGAAGAAATGTTATGAAACTTTTAAAAAAGTTTCCTACTTCAGTTAAGTCTATATGAGGGCTATTTTTGGTCATGAAACAAGGCAGACAATTATCGGGATATAAAACTCAGTGGTTCAGGAAGGAAAACATTAAGGTCAGCAGCATAAAATCAGACAATCTAAAAATAATTAAATTATTCAATTAGACTTAGAATTGACTTTGACATTTAAAAGTAAGGCACCTCAAAAATGACCTTTATGAAATAAATTATAATTTTAAATTTATCCAAAATAAAGGGATGCTAGAATGTAATATTCTATAATTTTTAATAGAATGAATATTGTCAGTTAAAGCAATAGGGCTCAGAGCCGCATGAGATCATCCCTGTATGTGTAGAGTTCTTTTCAGGAACCAAGTCACAAGGGTCATAGATCATTCATGTGCTATAATACACACATATTAATACTTAATAAATTAATATTTTAAAAAGCTGATGTCATTGAAAAGAATCGGAATCGGCTAAGTAAGGCCTGCAGGTTAATTGCAGAATGTCAACTCTTTTGGTACTGATAAGGATGATGCGGTGAAATTGGTCCCCACTTTGTATTGTTGCTTTACAAGTACAACATTATTCCATGGTGGGTGGAGGCTTGGAGAAGGGAAGACAAGGTTTCTTGCAAGAGGAAGAGAGAGAGAGAGGATTTAAGAAGGAGTGCAACTGGAGAGTGGAGGAGAGAGTTGGAGAGAAGGGAGAGAGCAAGGAGCAGCACAGAGACTAGAGGCCTTGAACCTGTTGCTGCCATATGCAGCAGTAGGGCAGGGAAGGAAGCCATGCTGTGGGCTTCCATCCTCAGCCCAAAATGGTGAGGAGACCCAGAAAGCATATTGGAGAAACTTGTGTAAGCTGACTTGGAAAGTCAGCACTTGAAAACTTACTTAAACTTAGAAACTGAAAAACCTGGGATTTGTCTTGAGACTTGAAGAGAAGAGAACTTTGTATCCTGTTGTTTTCATCATGAGACATATAAAGTGGTTGTTGCTGCTGTTTCAAGTAAGTCTTTATAGTTCAGGTTGCTTCAGGATTGAAGCAAAAAGAATTCTGGAACTGTGCCTTTTGGAGAAGGATCGATTGATGATGCCTTCTTGCTTTTTTCATGATTGGATCTTCTGCTTTTGACTTGAAGGTGGGACAATTGCCATCTTGTGGACACACATGGCTTAAGGACCCAGGTGTAGTTTTTGGACTAGAGACTGAACTTTGTGGTAAGAATACCAAGGGATCTCTTGTACCTTCCGTGACTTTTGCCAATTTTGTCTTTTTAGTGAAAAAAAAATCTGCCTTTGCCTCATTTTAAAGTAGTCTGGTCTTGCTATTGCTCATGTGGGCTGGGACAAACCTGATGAATGGCTGATATAAAAGGGCTAGCTGCTCCTATTTGTAAGTTTATATAAATTACCTGATTTCAGTATGACCTGCAACATATGAATGTTTGTTATAGTTGTTAATTGTTGAAGAAACAAAAAGTAAATGGTTATTTCATGATAAGTGAAAATTAAAAAATATTCAAATTTCAGGGTTCATGATTAAAGTTTTATTAGAACACATCATGCCCATTCATTTAGTTTGGCTTATGACTGTTTTTGATTTGTTTTGTTTTGTTTGGCTTTATGAATTCAAAATTGAGTTGTTACAATAGAGGTCAAATGACCTGAAAAGCTGGAAATATTTACTCTCTGACCATTTACAGAAAGAGTTTATAACATCAGATTAAAAATCAGAGATTATAATAGTAAAAATCACAGTGAGTGACTTTCATTATAAACTGAAATAATTATCTAAAGCCTTCCCATAACTACTTGATGTAATATTAAGACTAAAATTACCATCTAAACTTCTTGTACTCCCTAAAGTAACACTGACCTATGATATTTGAGTGAAAATGAAAACTAACATAACTTTGGCACTTAAAATTGATATATAAAAAATTATTTATTCAGTCATTGAAGGGGAATTATTCCATTTTAATGCCTAAAACAACAAGGCAATTCTCTAACCCTGATCAATAGATGAACACAAGCTCAAAAGAATAGAGGTAGATAATTCATGGCACCTGAGTTTAAATCTAGTTCTATCTCATTCTTTAACAGTGATCAGTTTATTGTATAGACTACTTCATATCTAATTAAAGGGAAGTTCCAAAATATTTCTTCATCTATTTTCTATTCATGAAATTTAAAGCTAAGTTGTATAATTTACTAAAACACACATAAATATATAGTATAAGAGTAATGAACAAGGAACAATTGAGTTAGGTTATGATTTCATAAATTCTTTAACATATTTGATTATTTAATTTTAATAAAACACTACAGATAAAACTAAGTCATTGTAACCCATGGAGTGAGACAATGACTCTATTTTCATATATCCTTCATTTCAAAATTAAAAGAAAATCTACATTTATATTTAAATCGGGAGAGAGATGAGCATAAGAGATTAAGATGACAGTTCATGGGTGACATGGTAGTGGAAGAACCTCAGGTTATACAAGGATATAAAAAATGTATTTATGTACATGTGTAATCAATTAAAATATAAAAATATAATGTTATATAGCATTACTTCTAAATATTTACATTATATAAACTATTTTGTTTAACAAGGTGGTGACAACAAGAAAAGGAGTAGAAGGAAAAGAATGGAGAAGATAGTGAGAAGTAAGAAAAGGAGAAATAGAAGGAAGAAAGAAACTATATTGCAGTGACTTACAAGCAGAGGACTTTTTCTCACATATATTGGTATAGTCAATGGCAATTCAGCTGCATGGGACTTTTCAAAAAAAATAGTTCTTTTCAGATATATACCATTCTGGATTCAAACAAACAAAAAAAAAAACAGTAATGTCAAATAAGTGGGAATTTAAGGCTTCTTAGTCCATATCCTATGATATAAGCTACATCTGCTCACATTTCTCTAGCTAAAAGCACATCCTGTAACAATCTCAAAGTTTATGGGATTGTATAGTTTTCTTCAGGGAAGGGGCTAGCAGCAACTCAAGATTGTCAACCAGATACCATTCCATAAGTTTTGGTAGAATATTATATTTTAAAAAATATACACTATTAATACACCTGTGTATTTAATGTATAGTATGCTAATCTATGAAAATAATATTGTTCTAGTTTATTGTTATTTTTAAAAGCCCACAATGGTGTGCTTTATTGTAGAGATTTATCTCCACATTTATTATAGAGATTTATCTCTACAAAGTTATCTTCTGGATATATACCTAGGAGTGGAATTTCTGATCCTTGAGAAGTTAGCATTTTAAATATTAGAAAATAACT
The DNA here is from genome assembly GCA_004024945.1 of Uropsilus gracilis. Lineage (NCBI taxonomy): Eukaryota > Metazoa > Chordata > Mammalia > Eulipotyphla > Talpidae > Uropsilus > Uropsilus gracilis. The sequence goes on along the minus strand of PVHY01005634.1, from coordinate 70,494 downwards.
CTTAGTTTATTAAAATGTTTCTTATTGTCTATATTTTCTGAACCATTCAGAGAGAGGTTTAATTTTTTGTTCATGTGGTGGGTATAATATGATGTTATCTACTGATAATAATCCAGTGAATTATTTATTTACTTCTATACTTTCCCCATTATTCTCTCATCTTGATTTTTTTAATGATTGATGTTTAATGTTAAGTAATATTTCAGTTTTGAATGCTTCATATAAAGTTCCATGTTTTTAATTCATCATTTTTCCTTGTGTCATTTGTTATGCAGAAAGTTTAAAAAGTTAATTTATTAAAATTTACCAGTCTTATCCTTTTCAATGTGATTGTATGAGAATCCACATGGAGAAGTATTTTGTTCTTTTTTGAAATAGATTTTCATCTGAAATATATTTTCTTCTATAAACTTTCTTCTATAAACTTTCTTCTTCTGAAAACTCTAAAGTTGTATTTTTATTTAGCATCCAGTTATTAATCCACTTGTAATTAATCATTGTATGTGTTTTGAGCTAGGAGTCTATTTTCTCTCATTTCAAATATGAAAGTAATGGCCTAAAACCCTTTATTGGCCTTCCCTATTTGAATTTCAAGATAGCATTAGCAACATAAAATGAGATACTTCGATCTCTATATTTTTTCTAGTTTTGAAGATATTGATATAGGGATAATAATCGTAAGAGTTATTTTTCTTGAAAATTTGATAAATATATGTAAAATTGTTCAACTGTTCAAAGAATTTTGAGTTCCAATTCATTTTAATTAAAAAAAAAAAACCCTGTAATTTAACAGAGCAAAGATGGTTAATTTTGTTGAAATTTTTGCATGGCTAAATTATTTTCCTTGTCTATATTTTGATATTGGGGAAGTGAATAAATATCTCAAAACAAGGTGTTGGAAAGAAAGGCACTTTTTGGAACAGTATTTGAAGTTGAAGAAGAGTTAATTTACCAAATGGCAACATTATATTCTAAGAATTCATTTCCCTCCAACGGATAATTTCTTTAACAATGACTATTTCCATTCATTCTGACTAACTACATAGTTGGGACCTCTCTGCTAGACTGAATTATGTAAAAAAGAACTTTTGCTAAATTTCAGAATGACTTTCACCATGAAGACCAGAGAAAGTTGCTTAATAATATAAAACTATTGTTAAAATGAATTGTATGTTGGCGGTTTCTTCATTCATTCTCAGTAGACATTTGTAATTCCTTAAAATCTTTCTTCTTTTGGGCCCTGCGATCTAATATATGTTCATGCATTTGATATAGAGCAATTTTTGTTAAAGACTGAGAAAATGAGTGAGATTTAATTTAAAAGTAAGGTTTCTAGAAAAGAGTCAATCAGTCCAGAATCTTGCTCTGAAAGTGTAATTTCATTTAATATATCTTTGTAATCATAGAGTGCATAATAAAATATTTTTGGCACCCAGGACAGATATTTTATTCTTCAAGTCTTTCCTAGGATTCTATTGACTACTACATAAACTATGATTCCTATCTTTTTGATTATTTAGTTTTTCTACCTGTAGCAAGTAAAAGATACAATAAATAATGAAATGTTAAAAAAGAACAAAGTAAGTTCCAAAAGGGATAATGGAAGGAGAGAGTAAATTTGATAGTTTGCTAGGAGTAGTCATAGTCACAGTCAAATGATATAACAAAAACTGTTGCTTATTAAGATGTTCAAACATGTTGAAAACTATTAAAATAAACCACAAAAGAGATAACAAACTTGATGAATTTACCACAGAAAATGATTTTTTTAATGTTCATAATGTATAAATATGTTTTGCATGACCATATCTCAGCAGGAAGATCATGGCACCATTATGCAATGTGAACATGTTACAAGAGTACTGAGTACTTAAGTGCTTGATCTTGGTTGCACAGAGCCAGTAGAAAAACCTCGGAGTTCACTTCCTAATATCTGAGCATCCTTATCCATTTATCCCCCTTGTACTTTGAAATAAAGATATTGGCAAGTCCTTTTCAGCTAATTAAAAGCTGATAAGGACAAAAATTGATCAAAGAGTTAAAGTCATTAAGATTAAGCTGTAAACTGCTACTTAGTCATAAATGGATGATACTCTGGTGAAAGATAGCTATCATTTAAGTTTTTGCAGTCAATTTTATACAAGTGAATTTTGTATCAGTCATTTACACAACACAAATATAAAATTTCAAGAACTTTTTCTTCTAGGCAACAACTTATGTAAGCACAGACAACACGAAGCCTCATATTAAAAGCTCCCCTAGTTCACGCTTTAGAAATCACCTAACATTTGTGTTTTATAAATTCCTTTATTGATTTTATTGCTGAAGAAGGACTCTGTTGCATGTGTGTGTATGTGTGTGTGTGCGTGTGTTTGTGAATATTATAATCATTCATTACCATTGAAAGTAAACCACCTCCCTGGTGGATTCATTAATTTGAAAACCCAATCTTGGTTGATTCAGCCAAATAATATGTTCTGATTTTGCTTAGTGTGGGTTATTTTTGTTAAAAATTATTAAGTTGTTCTCATATGATGATATGCTATGAAATCAATGAACCAAGAAACTTTCAATAATGAAAAGAATATTAATTATCTACACAAAGTGATAAAAGTAAGTCTTTTAAAGAGAATTAGAAAATCATCTGCAGATAAATGATAAGAGGTGGTTTTAGTCAACATGTAGAATTTAAAGATTTTTTTTGGTGCTAAAGGCTAATTACCTGGAAGTGGTTCATAATTTAGAGTCACTTCCACATATTACAAAACTGATTATTCACAAAATAAACACTGCTGATATTTTCAAAGAGATATATACTCCATTTTAATGGCTTCTTTCCTCAATGTCAGGACCATAGCTGTACATTTTTGGGAGAGTAATGTCATAAAGTTAGATCTTTATCTTTCTTGAGTATTTATGTTGTACAATGACAGGGATTGTTGATGGCATATTCATTATGATGTTTCCAAATTCAGAAACTCTAAAAATTTTAACCTTTAATTTTATACTTTATTCCTATTACCTGACAGTAGTAAAAAAAAAAGGCTTTTGAAAGTAATTCATTATTTATAAATATCTCTTCTTATTATAGTGTTTTAGCTATTTAGCCATTAAAGTGTTTTAGCTATATGAAAGCTATTTGTAAGATTTTGAAAATCATAAAAGATATGAGAAACTTGATCATAACTACTAGAGATATTTCATATATCCAATAAAATTGTAGATAAAATAAAGTACTACTATAGTAATATATAACTAGAAACTAACATTCAAAGACTTCAAGTACTGAAGAAAACATGAATTACAGAAAAACGGTCTTAACAACTCATCAGGCAGATAGAAAAGGGAACATTCCAAATAATTTGAACATCATTCTCAGGGATTAGACAATTAATAAAATGGCATGCCTTTATCAGGGCAGAAAAGAGTTAGAGACTGATTTATAAAAAGAGTTATTTAAATTTCATGACTGAAAATCACCTTTTAGTATCTCTTTTCTGAGAACAACTTAAAACTTACTGTTTTAAAGAATAGTTATCTCTAAATATTTTCAGAATATATGCATGAAATTAAACTTAGATAATCATATATTTATAATACTTTAGAGAAATGATTCATATATCACAAATGGTGACTGTTAATTTACCAAAATAAAGGAAAATTGTTTTATGACAAAATATTTTTTATAAACCATTAGATTTCAATGTTATCCAAAACTGAGATATTATGGTCATTTTATAACATATTACTACAAATATCCATATTTTTATTAACGTGTTTAGAGCAGAATTGTGGAATTCTCTGAGTTTTTATTTTCTTTCCCTCTCCCTCTCTCTCCCTCTCCTTCTCTCTCCTTCTTCCTCTCTCTCCCTCTCTCTCTCTCCCTTTCTCTGTCTCTATCACAAACAAAATAAACACTGCTAAATTAAGATACTTCCAATATAAACACAATAAAGTATACCTTAATTTTTTTCTGCGCCCCTCCCCCTGGTCAAATTTAAAACAATGAAACAAAACTCAAGCATAAGAGATTTAAATTTTATCAATGGAAAAATAGGTTGTGATTTCATTTATGCATTTGCAAATTCAATTAATAATCTGCATTCTTTAAATAGCAAAATTGTGTCATATAGGGATTTTTGTTGTTGTTGTTATGAATTTTTCGTTGTGGTGAGTTCACAAACAATTCGCATTTGCCATCCATTGTTAATCAGTAGAACTATGGCATAGTTTTCTTTTTGACCCCGGCAGTAACTCTGGTGTTATTCCTTACTTCTCTAGTTCATTTTCATTATGTTATGTTGGCTATATTTTTTTCTTCTCCAGAGTTCCACTCTCACTACTTACTTTAGATCCTCTCCTGCCGTATGTTTTATCCTCCTTCAATTCATTCTTTATACAGATTGACTTGTGATCCCCATTCTTCCTTAAACATTTTATTTGTGTTAACATTTGTCTAAAATAATTCAACAGAATTTGTAACATCTGAATTATCTGAGCTACTTTTAACTGAAGTTTCTAACCTTATCTCTTACTCTTTCTCCAAAATCTAAGTCCATCCATAATAAACCTTCACCACAGTGACCCCTATTTTTGTGACCCCATACCTCTTCACAAGCCATTTCTTTGAACAGAACCCTTTTCTTTTCCTTTTATCTAGTTGCTTACTTAACTCACACTGAAAATTCAAGTTTAACTTTACAAACATATCACCTGTTCTGTGAATCCATCCTGTCTCCTTTTCTTTCCTATTTCCTTCCCAGCTTTTTTATGTTTTACAGTCCTTCTCTGTCCTTCCTTCAAGATCTTTTCATTTTGAATATTTTATCAATATCTCTAGGTTATATGAAAGCTTGTAACATTAGTACTGTGAATTTAAAATATAAACATGGTCAAATGTGTGTTTGCAGTTCTTAATTTAAACCTATGCGTTGAAACTACCTCTCTTCCTCTTCTACTTTTTGAGCTCATTTCTTTTATGAATTTTGTTTTATCTCTTTGATTAGTTTTCTTGAATTCTCTTGTAACCTCTGACTTGCCTTTATGTGTTTTCTTTTATCTCTGAATTCTGTTACCATAGCACTATTGATCTTGCTATCTCATAGGAATGTATAATCTTCTATTTCTTTGTGATTGGATCCTGCACATTTTTCCTCTTGTGCTATTCCCTGAGGGTCTCAAGTTTCCATGTGTTATATATTTTTTGGTCTGCCCATCTTGCTGCTAGTCTTCCTTATTTTTAAAACGCTGTACCATTAATTTATCATAGTTGAACTACATTTACTTTTCCCATAGGTGGCACTTGGTATTATTTCATCTGCTTTTACTTTTTTTGGCCTTTGCAGGCATTTGCAGGTACTGAAAATTATATTTGCTATTGCTGAATTAGCAGGTATTAGGGAGGTGAATAGGGAGTAATAGGGAGGTGAATGGAGGAGTTCAGCAGCCACTAACAAGACTGGCTAGCATTTAGAGTGCTGCTGATTTTCCTACTTTCTGGGGCACCAGCTTTGAAACTTGCCAGTCTGTGTACTGTCAGAAAGCATCATTTTGTCAGTAAGAGTCCTGAGGAATGTGAGCAGCTTAAAGTACACACTAGAATGCCTGCTCTGGTTTCTTCTATGCTGAGGGTCTGGTCTGTCCAGAGCACTAGATTTCCTCTAACTGTGATTCTTCTCAGTTAGGGCTGTGGGTATCCACCCTATTTCATCTTTTCCCGCCCCTCAGCTCCACAGTCTGTGACTCAGTCCTGCATCATAACTTTCAGGCATTTCTCGCCACTGATTTCCTGTTCACTGATGTGTGGCTTTTGTTTATATCTCTTCTGTGCTGGTCGCTGAGATCTAGTGCTAGAAGAAAGAAAATGGCCAAACAACTCTACATAAATGGACAACTAGGAAAGTTCCTATAAACAACTGGCTGCTAAAATTGCTCAGCAAAATAACCTCTCTATTAGAAGGGAGCAAAATCTTCATCACTAAAAGTCTGCAGAAATTCATAATGCTCATAAATCTAGAGCTTTTGATTCAGAAGTTTCCTCCCCAGATATTGGTGAGGGAGAATGTCAAGGATTTCAAAGCCAAACTGAAGTTTCAAAATGACTAGGGAGATATAGCTGGTGGGTTTATTTAACTATACTAACCTAGGTGCCATCCATGCTGAATCACCCGTCATGGCCAAAGGCATCCAGATTGCTGTCTGCTAGCTATGGAGAGAGCTTAAGTAAAATAAGTTTTGTAGTAAATTCTGTACAATACTTTGTTACTCCCTTGTGAGAATTTTTTTTCAAAGCATGTTGCATTTGTACTAAAGTCAATCCATCTCTCACTCAGAAGATGAGAAAAGTGACTGTTCATACAGACTACAGCGTTGTGAGCACGGTTTCTCAGGAGTAACATGTTATTATATGCAGAAGGTAAAGGATGATAGGTGGTATTTGATATATGATTCCATATGCTTATGACAGAACAAGGTAGTACTGGATGTGATAAATGTGAACAGGGTCCTTTTGCAATAAAAATGGTTATGGTTTGATCTAAGTGTTTAACAAATGTGGCTGTTATGTCTGACCACACATTAGTGTGATAAAAGTTGGGCTTTTTCTTGGGTGAAAACTCAAGTTTTGAAACAATGAAATTTGCAGTTTCATTTTTCAAAAAGTGAACCTGGTAGATATAGAATAATCTACATGCATGTGTAAAGCTATTTGTCGTATCAAAATGTTTAAAATTAAATGTTTTAAGTTAAAAATAATAAAAAATTAATATGTTTTGGAGAGCTAATGTATAGCATGGTAACTATAGTTTATAATATATAGTAGTTATTTGCTAACAGCATAGATATTAAGTGTTCCTGACACAAAAAAGGAGGGGGTAACTATGTGAGGTGATAGGTATATCATCTGTTTCAGTGTGGTAATTTTTCTCTATGTATATTATTGTCTTTGTATATTATTTGTCATCCATCCATTATTAAAACTTAAAAAATACAAAGAACCTAGTAGTAAATGATAAATAGCTAAACAAAAAAAGGTCTCTCTCTAGGTGTGTGTGTGCAAATGCATGCATGTGTGTGTGTGTGTTCATATTTTCACACTTGGATTGGATTGATTAATCCATCATAATCAAGGAAAATATAAGTGTCACTGATTCTTATTAAAGCAAGAAAAATATTATTTATTTTCCCTTGTTTTTCACTCACCCCTTTGTTATTTGAGAATATAATTGAATGCAGAGCTCAATGAATTAACAACATCAAAAACAGAAGAACAAAATGATTTACTGATAATCTAATAGACCTGTTAAGTCTCCAGCGGTTAATTTATTTTGTGTTACCATTCACAATTTTGATTCTAGGGAAGTACTGCCTTGGAGAGACATGACCAGGATGATGAGGTTTTTTTCTTCTCTCCAGACAACATCTAACAGTTAACAGAGGAACACTGCCCTCAGAGAGTGCAAACTCATACCCTTACATCATGGCTACTGTAAATAATGCTGCTGTGAACAATACGGTATACATTTATTTATTTATGTATCTATTTATTTGTTTGTTTGTTTATTTGGAAAGTGATTTTATTTTTTCTGCAAATATTCCCCAAAGTATGATTGCTAGATCATATAGTAACTATGGTTTCATTTTTTGAGGAAAATTGCTACTATATACCATAGCATCTTTTTTCCATTTACATTGCCACCAGTAGCAGATAAGAATCCCCTTTTCTCTTCACAGTTGCCAATATTTCCTCTCTTCTGACATTTTGATCTTAGTCTTTTTAACAGATGTAATATGATAGCAAAACTAACCATGAATGTCTAAGTCAGACTTGCTTCTACATAGCAAATAAAGAAAATAACAAAATTTATGTCAAAAATATTGTGTAATGGGGAGACTATACTTGTAAATTGTGTATATAGTAATGAGTTAATATCAAAAATATTTAAGGAATTAAAAAATAAAAAGTCATGTACACATGAAACCAAATAAACCAATTAAAAATATGAGTAAGTCTTTATAAAGAAGATATATCAATGACTCTTAAATATATGAAAATATACTTAGTATAACTAATCCTTACAGAATTACAAATTAAACAAAATGTTAGCACATACTAGTTGGGGAATAGGTTTTGATGAAAATCAAACTGTCACAAAAAGCAATACTGTTCACAGCAAGCAGTTTACCAAATACTCTGACCAAACTGCTAGTAACTATGTTCTTATGAAGAATTATTTGTGATTGTGAACATGGAAGATTTTTGGTTCCATAAATAAGACTATTGATAGAGTAAGGTGAATTAAGCTATTTTAGCATTTATAAGTTTTTAACATAAAAGTTTCTCTCATTTTTTTAATACTCAAAATTTCCCTAGAGGAAAGACTGCATTTGTCATCTGTTATACAGATCTGTAGTAAGGCTGTTATTTGATAGTTATTTCTCATTATAAACTAACATTTTTTGATGGCTCAATTGCCTCCTGTTTCTTGAAAAAAAAGGAAAATGAGCTAAGTAGAAGTTGAACTATCCCCAATTTGATGAAAAATACATATTTCATTATGTGTTTTACAAAACAGTTTTATAAGCTTGAGTATAATCATTTGCCTCTGAGAAATTTGCTTTCATTGTACTGAGAAATTAATTCTCTACACCTATAAAACTGAAAGGCAGTGTTTGGATGATGACGAACTTACCTGATAACAAATATCTTTATGAGGCTATTGAGAACTAGGTTTCCCCATGGATACTGACATTGCCACGTAATCTTCCCTCCAAGACACAACTACAATATCTAGAATTGAAGCAAAATCATAAAGAATCAAAATTATTTTCAATTTGTTGTATTTACTATTGCTCTTGCTTTTTTAAAAAGAAATTAATTACATACATTTTATTTTTTATTGATTGCACATATATATGTATATATATCTGCATATATATGTATGTATATATTTTATATATGTATACATTATACACAAACACACATCATAGACTACCCCCAAGGTTCTACCGTCACCTTAGATTTCTTTGCTAGGAACTTTGCTTCTTTTGAAAGACTTCATCTGCAGCAACTTTTGACTCTTTTAACCCAAACTCAAGGCAAAATAAAACAAAGGGGCAGTGGCCTAGGGAGGGCACGAGACAGTTGAAGGCAATATAAAGTGCTGCCTCCGTTTTTTCCTGCCACATACTGTCACTGCGCTAAATATATTACGGTGCCCGAAACACTCGTTTTCCACTGTCTCATATAACCACACACCTTTAAATCAACATATCCTTCACTTTTCCTCTGAGAAAATTCCTAGTATATTATTTCAAAATGTGCTTTATATATAATTGTCATCAGACTAGCTGAATTCCAATAAAACTTTTGCTAATTAGTCAGTGTGTAACTAAAGGCAGGCAAAGGATTCTATAACCCTTGCTCTGAGGAATGAAATCATTCACGTGTTGTCCAGATTTAAGTTCCTGCAGGGGACTGGCTGTTTGTTTCACAGCGACTGCTCTATGTAAAACAGGGATATTTTCCTAGACAGAGATAATATTTAGTCAAATCCAAAATAAACGTTCCAGTAGCCCTTAGGTTTTTGAAGAGAAAACTCTTAAAAATGAATGAATGATCCATAGTTTTTAAAGTTGAAAAGGCTATGAACAATGTCTAGACCAAAGTCATATTTCATTTTCAAATAATGTACAAACTGTTTTGGTCTATTTGTCTAAAAAGGCAGTTGGGTTTTTGTCTCACAAATTTTCCAATGGGTTGTTTAGCCTAGAGAATGAATTTTGTTTTGGTTTTATTTTCCAAATCCTCATAAGTGAATAATTTCAAATCTTGACTTCAAACTATCTTATACCATGTGGTAATTATTGGTGAATTTTATATGCTCATCATAAATTGTAAATCTCTTAGATTCAAAAATATATGATTAGTAATTTATTTCTTGAGTAAGATAAGTAAATATAAGTGTTCTCCTATTTTAGAACATATCACCTTAAAATAGAGTTCTAGGATGTAAATTCACCTCCTATTTTTGGTAAATAATTACAGAAAAGTCATCTTTCCCCAGAGTTAATTGCAGAACATTATTAAACCACTCTATCTGAGTTATACTAGATGTGATGTATGACTAGGGGGAAATTACCAATGATACAAAGGACAAAGTCTAAGAGTATAATATATACAAATAGGAGAACATATTAATGTTTCTCATTCACAGGTCAAGCCAACATATTTAGTTGTATAAGAAAATGACATGTTAGTTGACTAAATTTATATATATATATATATATATATATATATCTTTATCATCCTAGGTCTTCTAAAAAATACAGTATAAGTGGTCTAAAGAATTGACAAAATAGCTTATTAAAAAATCCCCAATAGAAAAAAGGTATAGAAAGTCAATTGGAATGAAATGATGAGTACCTGTCCATCTGAAATAGTAGTATCTTATTCCCTTTGGTCACAGATGGATTTGAAGGTTTTATAAACTCAGACTTTGGAAGGAGCTCAGTCTTCAATAGGTAGTCATTAGAGGATGGGAACATAGCAAGATCAAAGCAAGAACAAATAGTTTTCGTACTACCTAATACTTTGAATTGGTTCACTTTCAAAAAAGCAAGTAATTAAAAGCAGGTCCACAACTAAGCAACTTTTTGGTGCTAAATTGGCAACACTGTGAGAGCACACTCAATAAAAATATTAAAATAATAATTTGTTTCATTAAAGCATCTCCAGATGCTTTAATAAATCCCAAGGTTGTTGTTATAGGTACAAAAATCATGTTACCTTACTCAGGAATTAGATACTCTAACTCTTGGTTTGTGTTACTTCTTTTTCTTATTACTATTCTTAAAAGTACTGTGCTCTAATAACTGATTACCCACTAAAGTTCTAACTGCTGCTCTTAACAATCAATTTCAAGATGGCATAGTGTAATAGCCTCTCTGTCAAATTGGACTTTCCTAACTGGTTAAAATGGAAGAATTCTCTAAGGGGGTTAAAACAATTTTGAATAAATATTTTAAACAAATTGCAAATAAAATTGTCTTATGATTTACAGTGGCAATATATTAAAGTTCCAAGCATCCTATTTTTATAACTTCTAAATAAGTTCTAAAATGTTTTACTACAGATCACCATTTCCCCAAATCAGGGGAAATGATTGCTCAGATTTCTTCCTTTCCATTCTCACCTTAAATCCTTCTTCCACTTCCAAAGGGTAAACTGCAATATGGTGTGTTAACTCTGTGAAGACCAAGGTGATACATTGAAGACATTGAAATGCAAATAATATAAATAAACTGTGACCTAATTTAATTTTATAAAATAACTCATGAGATAATTTATTTTTTTAAATTAAAATGAAGTGTCTGTTTCATCACTAGATGTAATCAAAGGATCATTAACATTTTAGTCCCTTATCACATTTTATATGCAATAGCAATATAATAACACTGAGGAAGTCCCCTATGGTTAATAAATTATTTCTGCTATTTGGACTATTTGCCAAGCCTCTAATTCTGACTTTATATGAAGGGAAAAAAACACAAATGACAAGCATTTTATTTAATTATTCTCATACTAACGTGCTCTAGAAGGAAAACTAAATGCATTAGCTTTGTAACCATTTCACAAGGACAAGGCAAGACATACCTGTTTTATATACATACTTCATTATTTCTGGAATGTGAAATTCAGTTTTTCAAACATGAATACAGAACAGAGCAGGAAATGTATTTTAAAGGTCACTGTATTTTAAAGACATTTAATATCTTACAATCATTACAATCTTTGAATTTAATCAGTCCAGGTAAGAAAAATCACTTATAAAAAAGATGTACTTAAATAATGAGTCACCAAGATGAATTATAAATATTTTTCCAGAACATATCAGATAATAAAAAGGACACAGAACTATTCATTCACCGTTTTTTAGGGATCACTTTTCATCTGAAGAAATCTTTAACAGGACTATCAAGATTACATGTAATGATATAAATAAAGTAGAATTTAGTAAGATACGATAACTTGGCCGGGCATGGTGGCTCCTGCTTGTAAGCTTCAGCCTATGAAGCGGCCGGGGCTAGAGATGGTGGTTCGAGTCCCGCCTGGGGCCCGTAGCGAGACCTAGTTCCAAAAAAAAAAAATAGCTGGGCGTGGAGGCCCATGCTTGTAATCCCAGCTACCTGGGAGGCTGAGACTGGGGATGGCTTGAGTTTGAGGTACCCCGGGCAGCGAGAGCCTGTGGTTTCACAGACAAAAATAGCAAGACCTAGTCTTAACAACAACAACAACAACAAAAAAGATACAATAACTTCATATTCTATTTCTACTAGAATTACTAAAGATTATATCAAGCTTGTTTATTCTGCATTAATATTTCCTTTATTTTGCATGAGAAATTTTGAAATTATTTCAAGGAATGGCCATCAACAACCAAAGAGTAATATCTCTATGAAAGGTCCTGACAAGCAGATGAATTTTTGGCATTTATGTCAAATACTTGAATTCAGACATGAAATTAAACATATCTTACCCCATTGATTTACTCTTTGTATAAATTCTTTGCATAATAATATAAAATCTAGTAACATAACAGCTACATGATTAATATTGAAATAATTTTAAATCTACAGTACAAGTCATTTGTTGATGAAGTAAATTAATTAATTACATTAATTTAAAGATGTATCAAATGTAAATTAGTATCAAATGTAAATTAGATAAATGCTACTAATAGCTACAGAGATAAACATTTCACTATAGTTTAATTGATTATAATAGTTACAATGAATTTCAGATAGCATAAGTACCACATACTGTTTTTAATTTGAAAAATAATCTCTAATAGATTTTAGACAAATTGTAATTAATTGTATCACAAACTTTTCAAGAGAAAGAAAAGTAAAATGACCTAGTGTGATTATATAGTGTTATTATACAGTGAAGTCATTATGATCAGAAACTATTCCCCCGTTGTCTTAGAGAGGCTTAGTTTTTTGGAAAATAAATCAGCCAGAAGGGTAGTTTAATATATAAACCCTACTTGTATTACATTTTACAGTGTTTAGGACAATATAAGAGGTTAACTACTTTCAACTTCACTTCATCACCTAGTTCTAAAAAAAAAAAGTATTTAAAGAATTAATGTTGTTGTAATTATATAATTTTTCAGTATCAAACATTATATATATATGTAATCAGTGATCTTTGTATTTCAAAGCATTGACTCATGAATAGAGATATTTTGAAATTATTTTGTAGATGAGATTAGACTTGTTAAAGATAATTGCAGCAATTAGTCCCTTTTTTACCTTTCTTGAAGGACCATTGCTTTATCTGACTTTTGATCTTCTGAAAGTTTTTTGACTCAAATTTCAGTTGCAACTAACACCAGAACTAGACACAAAACTCTGAATAGAGTTACATTTAAAATGGAAAACTCACTGAATTGTAATTTTAGAAAACATAAAAATAAGACTCAAATATATACTTGATTTTATTTTTATATTTATTTCAATAGAGTACTCATTACCTCAGTTCTGTTTGTTCACTTAAATTTCTACCATTCATTTATCTACTTTCACATCTTCTCAAATTTATAGTTCAAATTCAGTTTGAACTATATTCAGTTTGAACTGAACTCAAATTCAGTACAAGGAAGATGGTGGGTTAAGATTGATGGCTAAAATCTAGAGGGGCAATTTAGAACTTAAATACTGAGATATGCTCTGAGATTGTTTCCATTTCAATAATTCAACATCATAGAGATGTTTGTGAACAGAGAATAAAGCTTGACATATTCTTAATTTTCAGAACTTTTCAAATTCTGTTTTTGAGTATTCTGGTAAGCAGTTGAAAAATAGGTAAACAGTTATAGAGAGAAGTTAAAATTGTTTATGCTCTCACAAATATTAACAATTAAGTGATTTGGAGATTTTCTCAGCAAACTCAATTTGAGTTGAATATCTCATATTCAACATTACCAGATTATTTATGACCTATAGATTTTCATCTTAATATTAATTTTAGATCATGTGTTCATCTCCCTGCCTCTAAAGTCCATCTGAATTATTACAATTAAAAGCACTGTTTGAAATGTACCATTAAGAAAATGAAAGTAAGTCACAGATTAGAAAAATATACAAAATATATATGATAAAAATCTTATGTTCAGTCTTATGGTAAAAAATACTAAAGTTCAAAAAGTAAAAGAGAAAAACTAGTCCTTTAAGTGGACAAGTGTTTGATTAAACAAAAATGATATATACCTGAAAGCTGCCTGGTACAATTAAAGTTAAGGAAGCACAAAGTAGCAATAACATAATACTGCACATCTACTAAAATAAAACAGATGATTATTGGCAAAGATATGGAAAAACAGATCATCATACATTGTTGGAGATTACAAGTAATTTAAATGTTAAATATATACATAATATAGGGCTGGGAAAGCTTAGTCATTAGGTTGCAAAGCGATACGAAAAGATATATCAACACTAAGATATGAGCTAATGTCTATAGAAGCATTATTCATAATATCTGGAACAGAAACAGGCACATTAATCAACAATTGGTGAAACAATAATATCTGTCTTTGAACATGTAATATCTTGACATTATAATATATATCCATAATAAAAATAAACCATTTTTTTCTAAGTGTCATTAAAATATAACTCAAATATCACTTTAAGTGTATGATTCAATTATTTTTAGCATATTCACATACTAATGCAACCAACAACACTGTCAATGACATACATAATTATATATAACATCTATAATATATAATCATATATATTATATGATGACAGTTACTTGTACTCAATTTACTTATCTGAAAAACAGGCCAATAAAATTTTCCTCATAGGACTCTTATAAAACTTATATATTAATAAATTTTAAAAACTAAGAAGAGAAGATACACAAAAAACAACTAAGAAGAACATCAATATAAACATGGTCATTCTAGTTAAAAAAGGGAGGAAATGGACATAGAAGATAAGAAATAATTGATGGCAAATTTGAAGTTCCATTTGGGTAAAATGAAAAAAATTCTAGAAATATCAGGAAGAAACAAAATTTATGAACACACAAATAGTTTATTTAAATATCAATATTAATTTATCCAATAATATTTGCAAATGCTTTTGTCTTTGTTAAAGATATTAACATTTCCATATCAGAAAATGTGTATCTTATTTGAAAAAATATTTGAAAGCAAGTGGATGCATAAAAATACAAAACTGATAGGAAAGAGAATGAAAAATATTATTTATAAAATGACATAGTTCCCTTCCTAGAAAATCTATATAAATCTATTAGTGGGGTTTGGAGGGAGGTGATTATTACAAATAATAAATCTATAATTTTAATGCTGATACACTATATAAGAAACAAAAATGTGCATTTCTGTTTTCTAATAAAACCTAGGTAAATATTAATTTAAAAGAATATCCCACTGATATAGAGAATAGATATTTATATATATATGAAAAGTACTAGGGAATAAAATATTTAATCTGTACTTATAAAGATAAAAACAAAATGAAATAAAGACATAAACTAGAATAATACAACATTGTTTTGAACAATATATTCAGTTCAAGGAAAGGTAATATATCTAATTTTTATTCTAAAAGAATTTTGTTAAGTGACACAAATCTTATCTTATATCTGATAGTAAATTTCATTACATTTTCACCCAAAGAATGAAAAATCACAAATTTGAAGGGATATATTGTCCTACATTCATTGCAATGCTGCTTAGAATAGCCTAACTCTGGAAATAAAGAAAGTATCCAGTAACAGATGAATGGAATAGGAAGAGTTACACCTATACACAATGGAATACTGTTCATCTATAAACATAGTAAACTTTATTTTTGCAGTAACATGGATGGAACTGGAGGAGAGCGTGTCAAACCAAAAAACTCAAGGGAAACAGCAAATACTTCTTGGTGTCTCTTATACGTGGAACATGGAGCAACACAACAAAGGGACAGATAAAATCAAACCTTAGAAATCTGACTGGAGAATTGAGGCAACATGCCAGGCACCATGACATGTGCCTGTAAACGCCAGCCTATGGAACTGGCACTGGGGATCAAGGTGTGAGACCCGGCCAGGGCAACATAGCGAGACCTAGTTCCAAAAAAATAGCTGGGCATGATGGCTCATGCCTGTAATCCAAGCTATCTGGAAAGCTGAGATTGGGGATTGCTTGAGTCTGTGGTACTTCAGGGTAAGCCTGTGGTTCCACGGGCAAAAATAGCGAGACCTCGTCTCAAAAGAAAAGAACTGAGGCAACCAAAGTGGGGGAAGTGGGAGAGAGCATAGCAAGGTGGACTCTGGTGAAGAGTTATTGGTGTTTTGGTGATGAGTGTGCTACAAACCAATGCTACCTTAAAATAAATAAGTAGAACTAATGTGGGAACAATAAAATTCCAATAGAAATGCATCTAATAATACAGGAAAATTGCCATATTGCATAGCAGTGGCAAATGTTTTTACAAATTAGTGTTCTATTCCATTGCACATACACACAAGAATATAAATATACATAAACTAAATTGGTAACCCTCATTACCCTAAAAGTTGATTTTCCCCTTACATATTTTATATGTTTACACACAAATATACCTGCTTAAAAATAAACCAAATTAAAAATCACTATAGTTGCAATACCTGTATTATGCCAAATTTAAAAAAGATACCAGGTATTTGTCCTGATTTTTTATTATCAGGAAATTTATAAATTATGAAATCTGAAACTTCATATTTGATGTCATCTATCAAACAATCATTTGGTAGATAATTTTTAAAAAATTGATTCATTCAAATTATGAAGACTACAGTTTGTGTACTCTTGCAATAACAACACTATTTTCATTTATTATTTAAGCTTAATAATCTTTCAATAAATTAATAGTGTATGTCATTCATATCACTGAGTTCTACCGCAAAAAATTGGAGTTGAGTTTGCATTGCTTCTGAGAAATGTCCTGCTTATTAATCAGGATGAAAATATTGCAAATTCTGTTTTATGCATTTCTGAACACTTGTATTTTTTCTGTTCTTTTTGAGTGTCAGAAAATAGTTTTTTAAAGAATGAATTAAACAAATTACCATTCAATCCCCAAATCCACTCAGGCACACATTGCTTTTACTGTGGTGGGAAAGGAACTGTGCTTTTGTCCCATCAACTATGGTTAAATCAAAAATGGCAAAATATATTTCTGCTTGCAAAATAGAGAACTATGGAGTCAAGAAGCCAAAACCTGACTGTCAGTATATTCTCTCTCCTGTCACATTTGTAACTAGTAGTACTATAGTTACTCACTATGAGTCTGAACTTCATAACATTCTTCTTATTTGTTGTATATAGCATTTTCATTTTACAGTGTGTTTCTTCAGTGTGCACTGTAAATTTAAAACTGAAAGTCTAACATCAGAAGTTGAAGTGTTCATCATTCAAAGCTTTCATTTAATATATTCTAAGAATATTTATCTTTCTGAGTAGAAGATTGACATTGATGTAAATGCCACTCTTTTATATTCTACACCAAAAGGGAGATAGCGCTCCACTCCATTGCCTTAGTCTTTTTTTTTTTCCAAACTAAAGCATAGGTGGAAAGAAATGTGTTAGAAAAGTTACTCTGTTTACCATGAACATTTTTAGAATACTATTGAAATTTTATGATACCAATAAAATTCATAAAAATACTTGGTGGGTTTCATTTTTGAACATGCGTGTTAGAGTCCAAACATTTCACAGACAAAAAAGGATCTGCCTTTTCACTTTTTATTTTCTTAGTTTTATTTACTATCTTTCTTCCTCATAGCATGTCACAATAGTCAAGTAACTAATTATATAATTGTTAAAGATGAAACTTGTTACACTCTCCATAAGGTAACATAATTAATTCATTATTTAAGCAACTTGATTTAAAATATGAATCACTTATGAACCTACTAGTTTAAATTGTGTGAGTTCAGATCCTTGTATGGAGCCTGTTACCATTACCACTAAATACTTGGTATTTTTTGAATTGGAAAACAAATTCATGAATTAAATTTTACATTGAATGATGGAATTTTTACAAATTTTCCACATAATATGTGCTTTTGAGTGAGGTAGTATATGCAAGAACTGTACATATGTATTCAAAAGTCTTATTTTACTCAGAAATTTCTCAAGAATTTTACTCAGATATTGTGATGGTAATTGTGGCTGATGTATAGGAGAAGAAAAAATGCTGATTAGCTTCTTATGGGGTCATATACTATTAGACTCACTATTTGGCTATAGTCTCATTCATTGGACAATGTCATCGGAAGCTTCTATTAACTCTTAGCACTCTTAACTTCCTCTTGAGAGGACACATGTCTGCAATACCAAGTTACTTGGGGCATAAAGGTGAATTATCATGTACAGTGAATTGAATATTTTGTATTTTTGAACTCTGGGTCTTATCTCAGTTTACATACATACATATATATCTTCATACTCATATATATGTACATACACAAATATAAAATATACGAATAATGTACACATAATTTTATTAAGTCTAATATATATATAAAACATTTCATGAGCTAGTGGTAACACTAATTTTACTGATACTGCTATATAATAAAGTTTACAGTAATATTAATTATGCAGAAAATGACATAATTAATAATGCATTCAATTGTTGCCTTCATAGTTTTTCTCTAAGTTAGTAGTAAAGTTATTTTCTTGAAATATGCATTTCATAAGAAAAATAGGTCATGGAACTTCTTCATAAAATTGTAAAAAATTAATTTTGTTCTGCATTATAATAATCTTATAAATTAGGAAGCATGCCATTATTTGTTGTTCTTGTACTAGAATTTACATAGGCATCTAATTTTAGAGGTTAATATTGAACTAAATTTCTCCTTTAATGAATAACAAATATTTCAAGAATGCCTCAGTATTTTTTTTAATAATCTCTCCCTGTTTATCTATTCATCACAAAAGTATAGGAAAACTTGAATACTGTTCTTTGTACTCAATAAAGTGTATTTTTACAGGGAAGTAATGCAACTATGTGGTGCATATCACTTAACATGTACCAAAGATTAATTTGAAAATTGAAAAGTTTAGCTAACAAATTTGCCATATATTCAGGATAAATATGGCAAAGCAAATATAAACTCTCTAAGTTTTCAAGTTACTAACTTTCCTTTTTAAAAATCAGTTCATCCAATTTTATAATATTATAAATTTTAAAATCATATGTGACTTTCCTATTTTGGTAATGATATTCCATCAATTAAACTCACAATATTATTAATTTATATATTCAAAATAGAAATAGTCCAGAAAAAAGTTTGTTTACTTGATATACTTAAGATAGTTTTCTCATTTAAAGCTAGCTAATAGCAAATCTGTTGAAAGCAAAAAAAAAAAAAAAAAGTGGAGGGTTAGCTTTGCTATTCAGTACTTTAAGTATATAATGATTTTACTTCACTATTCCAGGAATATAGGTTTAAATTATTCATGGCTGACAATATGATTCTAAAATCAAATTGAGAGATATGCCTTAAAAATGATACACTTAGAGCTCATTATTTTGATATAGTTTCTTATTGGAAATGTTTATGTTTAACTTTAAATAGATTTTTCCCATTTTCATTTGACATATTATCTATTCTAGCAAGCAACTACTTTTTTCAAACAAAATTAATTCTTTATAGTGACAAAAAAGCATTTTGCATGTTTAAATATAAAATGTTTATATCCTATTGAATCTTAGCATTTTAACCCAGAAGACAAATTTTGGTAAGTCACAATAATAATTGATTTTTCATAAAATATATAGTGATATTATTATATCTGTAAAATGTTATAAAATTTCATATGTATAGCAATTCCACAGATTATTCAAATATATGTGAAATTGTTCATAGTTCATATCATTACACTGTCAAGTGTTGTGTTTGATGATGTATAAAATGCTACTTATATTTATACATTTGTTATATTATGTATTTTCTATGTATTAGCATTAATAGGTTTATTTATGAAAAATAATTATCATCATTTTTATAATTTCCTCTCATACTATGTGTTTTTCTTCTTCACTTATCACTTTTTAATTCATCAATCATTCATCCAATAAACTAAAAAAGACAATATGTGAATCAGGACAAGCATTGTTCTACTTTCTTGGAATAAAGGAAGTAGTGAAAACATTAACTGCAGTAGTGGTTCTTATGAAATTTAGACTATTACAGGAAATTTGGGCATCTTACAACTTTAATTAATTCAATAGTAGAATGACTATAAATTGTTGTAGAAGTATACGTGGAAGACTGAATTTTTTATTGCACAATTGACATTTAAGGGAACTATAGAAGTAAATAATAAAATCACAGTAATATAGCAAGATACAATTTTTAAAGCTGCAGCAGATTCTGCTGAAGAAATTTTGAGAGCACAAGAAACGGTAGACTACAAAATAATAAAAGGTAACTTAGATTACTCTCAATACGAATTTCTAACTCTTTCCAAATCTCAAGAATATATCTAAAAGTCTCTTCATTACAGCAGTAAACAGAATGAATATACTCATATAATAGTGGCAAGACTTAACAGAATTAAGCAATATAGGTAATATTTACATCTTTTCAACTTTTTCAAACATATAAGCAATGGCAAATAGTGGAAATTTTTCAGTGGCAGCTGTGTTGAAATATAATTTTTAAAGACTTCACACATCTACATTTCAATTTTATAGAGACAGATTGTTTTGCAATTCCCATATCAGCAGTGTCATTTAGGGGAAAAAAGAAAATAAATATAGAAAGAAAAAAATAGAAAACATCCATATTTTACCTATTTATGTACATAAAAGATTGATGGAGTAAGAATATAAATAAAAAAAAAATGGGGATGAGGCAAAAGTAGACAACAGAAGGTAAATACTAAAAGACAATAGAAAAAAGTATAAATGTACATTATTGTTCATAGGATATATTTTAAGTCTAGAAAGTTTCATCTATTCAAGAGGTAGGACATTGAAAGTTGCAAAGAAAAGTGCAGTATTATTAGTGATAACGTTAGAAACAGGTGGAACTGGAAAAAGGTATAGGAATTAAAAAAATATGAGGATAGCATAAACTGAGATTGCAAAATTGAAATAGTGAAAAGAAAAATTTAGGAAGCAACCTGGGGGCAGACTCATGACTCTTGGCTCACCTCCTCTAGATACAGCTAGAATGGAGAAGAAAGCCAATGACCACTTAAGAAAAAAACAATTACAACACATACTAGGAGTAGCAACCATAAGAGGGTCACCTTGGAGAGCAGTAGAATGAGTCAAGTCAAGCAGGCAACAAGCCTAGTAGAATGAAATCAACCCCAGTGGCCTGGAAGTTCTGCAGAGTGGAAGGTCCAACTTCCTTTTCAAACCACACCAACCCTTGGAAAAGATCTCCAGCACACTCCCACCATGGCCTAGGCAACCGGGGTTGGGGGGGGCAATTTTGAGTCCTACACCACCAGGACCTCGGAGTCTCATGAACTCCAGGTCCAGGGATCTCAGGCTGGAGAAGCTGTGGGTAGGGGGTGGGGGCTGGGTATCTCTGTTGGGGTGTGGGTTCAGGGGGGTCTCCCTCTGTTCTACTCTAACCTCAATCACACCTGCACTAGGAATGAAAATTCCAGTCTCTCAGTTGCAGATATAATGCAGTGGAAGGAAGTAAAAATGGCCCTGGATACACTCACTACATGGGTGCTACAAGCGGCATGTGAGGAACCACTGAGACAGGAAGATGAATCAGGTGACTGAGGTGACCTGTCACAGATTCCTGCGTGCATAGTCTCAGACACTGGGAAATCAAACCTCAGGCCCACAGTAATGTGCAACTTGAAAGAGGTTCCTTCCTTCACCAATCAATGGGGGAAGAAAGTCACAACAATTGGTTGTTGCCCCATGGCAGAACTAGTAACAGTAGAGAGGAGAGGAGTTGGACCAACCATCTGGAAAATCTGCTCTAGCAAGGAATGTCTCTATCACCAGCAGCTGAAAGTTGAACTCCCAAACACAGACATCAGAACTGTATGGCACAAAACCAGCAACTGATGACAGACACCAGAAAGAATCTACCACATCCACCATACAAGTTCCCAATGTGCTCAGCCTGACTATCTGTCTCAGTTACTCCAGGAGATCCAAGCAGCCTCACCTCTTGCTGTCCAGGAGTGCAAGTGTGCACCCAGGAAAAATGGACATAGTTCCAGAAAAAGAAAAGAGTGGTGGGCAAACATTGACCAACAGCTTCCAGCAAGAGGAGTTGGAGTGACCAGAGGGAGAAAGAGGTAGAGAGGGTGTGGGGGCAATTAGGGGCACAATACAACCATACAAATGTGATGACTATGGCATGATAATTGCAAAGTTAAAAATTAAAAAACACAAATAAAAACTAAATAAATAAGTAGAGGTTCAAGTCATTACACAGTAGCCAATCTCAGAACTCAGGGACTCTAAGTTAATTTAAACATTCTAGTCTCATAAACAACATTACATATTTAAGTTACTATTTTAGCATCTATGGTGGTCCCAAATACACAGATGTTAAAGAAAAGTTGCCCAGATATTACTACGTAATTGAAAATATCCTCATGCTTGAAAGCATTCAAATAGTAAAAGGGAAATTGTAACTCATTGCAAACTGGGAGAGAAGAACTTAATCTCCATGGATTTTATATATTTATTATAATTTTGACCGTTTTAATCAGAAGAGTAACATATCATTAGAAGAAAAGAAAACTAAGGAATCTGAAATGAAGAGGAATATCTATAATGATGATACTGCAGGAAATGTAGACATGCCAAGATAGACCTCCTTAAAAACTTACCAAACCATGTACCTAAGCTTATCCTCAGGGAAATGTAAGTCAAAATAATGGGATATCACCTCACATCCTGAGAATAGACCATATCAAAAAAGCAGAAAAAAACAAGTGTTGATGAGGACTTAAAGATAAAGAAACCCTCTTACACTATTTGTAGGAATATAGACTTGTCCAGTCCCATAGAAAACAACTTGAATATTTCCTAAAATATTAGCAATAAATCTAATATTCAGCAATTCCATTCAGATTTTCTACCCAAAGAATATGTATGTATGTATATACGCTTATGTTCATTATAGCATTGTTCATAATAACCAAGATCAGGAAACAACCCAACTGCTCAATAGCAGATGTGCAAATAAAGACGTGGTATAAAAACAAGATGGAATATTACTCAGCTATAAAAAAGAAGATAACTTGTCCACTGTAACAGCATGGATGACACTGGAGGGTGTTACACTAAACTGAGTCAGAAGGGGAAGAACAAATAATAGATGAAATACGGAGAGAAATAGAATAAGCCATACCAAAATAAACTTTAGAAATATGATTTCAGAATCGGCATTATCAAAAAGGGTGAGTGGGGACTTGGGAGCAAAGTAGTAAGGGCATTCAATAAGCTAAAGTAAATTATTGGTGCTTTGGAAGTCGGTGTGTTGTCATAAATTGCATTCACAGGGGTGTAACCTGTACCCCAAAAACAAATACAGTATTATATATCAATGTTATATTAATAATAATAATTTTTAAAATAAAACAATATCACAATTTCAAAGTGAATCAACCAAAGCAAAAAAAAAAAAAAAAAAAAAAAAGGCAAAATGTCTGTAGGAGTGGGGAGGTGAAGAATTTTTAGTGCTAAATGTGACTTATTTTATCAGTAAAGTTTTCACTTATACTCACACATGTATTTTGAAAGTGTGTCTGTGTCTCCTCTTGGAGAATAAGATCAAAGGACCTCTATCCAAGTACTGTCAAAGATGTTTTCCTGATATTTGAACTATTATGTTAGAATTTTTAGTTTCTCTGTAGAATAGATAAAATTAGTATGAAACATAAAAAATTAAAATTCAGAATTTGCTGTCAAATGTTGGGAAAAAATAAGTTCAAATAATAAGTGAAAACTTTCTTAGAAAAATATAGAATTGCTAGTGTTTTTTGGAAACACAGTTTTTTTGAAATAATGAAATCTATTATCAGGAGTTTGGCTGGATTAATTTGGCTAGTCTATACTGAGAGTACTATTCTTACATTGATTATAGTCATATTCTTTTGATCATTTTCAAAATAAAATAATAGAAAATGTACTGTATCATAGTTGTCACTATACTTAGATAAGGCAAAACTGTTAAGCAAAAAGAAATATTAGTATTATGTGACTGACTCAGAACACATGGAACACTAACATTTTTTTGTGAGTATAATATCCCTTGAAATTACATTAAGAGAAAAAGAAATGTCTGACATTTAAAAAGTGTCAATAATAATTTGGGTGAATGCAAGAGTGACTAGACAGTCTCTGCAAACATCAACTTGTCATTTTCTTAATACATCAAACAACGTACATTCTATAGAATAAATTCTTGACTTGTATAAGGTTAAACATGTGTATAACCAAACAGTGAAGCAAATCTTACTACCTCTGTCAATATAGTTAGTATAAAGTGACAAGGAGACCACATATAATCACCTCCAATATAGTATGAAAGAAAATGAGACACAAGAAACAATAGGTGAGGAGTGAGGCTCAGTTAGGAGTAAGGAGGTGGTTGAAGAATATGTAAGTCTTTAACAAAATAATTATAAAATCTGCAATTTGTTCAAAGAATACACGATATCACAGATGGAAAAAATGTTTTCTTAGCAATCCTAGCACCATGAAGTAATATCGAAGCTTAATTTCTCTTTTACCTTGGCAAAAATCTTTCCCAGCCATGCTTCCCAGAAGAATCCATAATTGATTTTCAATATGCATGTCAAGAGAAGACTTAAATATTAACTTTACACTTCAACGTCTCTAAATAATGACCAGAGATACAGGAATAGTCCTTAGGACAAAAACTAAGGCTTAAAACCAGCACATATTATTTAGAAGAAAACAGAGACATATTGTTCCCACAATTTATGATGTGAAAATACACAAAGATTAAATATGAGCAAAGAGAAACAAACACAAAGTGTTAGAATTAAAAGGGAAAACTCAACTAGAAATGATGATATGGTAGGAGCTGTAATTGACATTTCTGATCATGATGGTGAAAGTGGATGTTTTGTTCAGTTCATCACACAGAGCTTTGTAGCAGGGTCAGATGTTGGTTAGACATTTGTATGACACAAATATGGCTGAGCAGAAAGCCAATAATAAACATGACATTTTTAAGGACCTATCAGTATGCTATAATATTTATGTTTGCATACATAGGAAAATAAATCATGGACAGTTTATTTTCTTTTCTAAAATCTTTACAGTGGAAAAGCTGGTTGTTGATTGAACATTGCAAAGAAACTAGTTATGTCACTCCCAGTGTTTACAGTTAAGTGCTAATCTTCATTCAGCAACATGCTAAAATTGTAGTCAAATTTATTTCATTTTCTGTCTATCCCCTGTAATTGATGATTTAGTGCTTATGTCCCATCTTTCTTCATATTCCAGACTCATATAAAAAGATTAGATTATATTTCAGTGTTTCATATTCTGTTACCTCACTTCTCTATTGGATTCAATAATAATATCATTTAATACTAATATAATTTCTACATTATCCACTTTTTCCCCTTCTGAATAGATTGTATACATTTGACAAAATTTGAAGTCAATAATTGTAAACATAATGGGTAATTGATTTGTCTAGATAGATCATCCCTGAAGACAAGGCTAACATTTCTGTATATATAGCTTTTAAGACAAACCTTTAGTCTCCAAGTGGGCATCTAGGTAGAAGCTTAATAAGTGGCATTTAGTTGAGTTTATGATCTTGTCAATTTCAAATCAAATTTATGATTAGACCATTGTTTTTTCAATCTGGATAATTTTTCCCTCCCTCCACTCAGGAGGTATTTGTGTATAGAGAGGTTTTTTTTATTGTTATCAGATCAGGTAGCTGGTGTGTGCTTTTGTAAGGGAAGGATAATACTGTTATATGCTGCCAAATATCTTACAATGCACTAGACAATCCATACACAAAAGGAATTATTTTGTCTCGAATACCAATTGTACTGAAGTTGAGAAAAGTTAGTTTAGGTTAATATGGGAAACTAAAAGAACATTTTACATAGGCCAGATTAAACTAGTAAAAATGTCTTCTTTTTCATAAATAGGCAAATGCAACAGACTATCTAATAAAGCATGCTAATCCCACTGACTTTAATTTCCATGTATCACGTTAGAATGCATTTGACTACAAATGATAGAATACATAATTAAAAACTATTTGAATAGTAAAAGGATAAATTATATCAACACAGACTCAAAGGGTAGGACTGACATCAGAAGTAACCTCAGATTCTGTTTTTTTTCCTCAATGATTCTCTTAGTTCCTTTTCCCCTATTGTCTTTGTCTAGGAACTATGTCCTCTCAAGGTCACAAAATGGATTTTAGAACCAATGGAGCAAATAAGCTTTATTATCATTAATTAAATGAATAATTTTTCATAATGCCATTGACAGAACAGGCAAATTCAAAGTAAATAATGAGTAAGAAAATTGATTTTGGTAAAGACTTGAGGCAAAGAATGCATTTTGTTGTGGTTTGAATATTAATGAAAATGCCAAGGATGCGAAAATGCATTGTTGAAACTGTTATTTGCAAAGAAAAAGTCTGTAAAGATATAAAACAAACTTGTGTATGCTAATATTTTAGATAGTAATGCATTATCAATTTATATTTCTACAGTGTATTGCTTCTATGTATTACTTCTTAGGTCTTCAAAAATGAAGAGAAAGGTAGTTTCCAAGGACAAAAATATGTATTACTTAAAATAAATAAAAAAGGAAAACATTTAGTACATAGATTAAACAAATATTCAATGCATTAATTTGGGGGTTATTCAAGCCATTAATTTGGGGCTGGGATTTCCTTTTGTCCATAGGCTTTACTTTAAAAATATCAGCAATTACCTTGGCCTAAACATTGATGATGTGTGTGGTTTCAGCAACATCTGTATATATGGTTTCCATCTTTCAGCAAGCAATATATCTTCACACAGTGTATATTCAACTCTGAAATGTGTATCTTTCCCCTTATACATTTTCATGTGTAACTTTATCATTATATCCAAATATGCTTCTTACTCTTCGTTCCTAGTCTCAATTTCACAATAACTTCTTTTATTTTTGGAAGGTTCAGAATATTTTGAAAAATGTTCTCAAGATTCTATCCCTTGGGCCGGGCATGGTGGCATATGTCTGTAAGCGGCAGCCTAGGAAGCCGCAGCCAGGGCCAGGGATCGCAGTTCAAGTCCTGCTGGGGGCACGTAGTGAGACCTAGTTCCAAAAAAAATATAGCTGGGCATGGTGGCGTGCGCCTGAAATTCCAGCTACTTGGGAAGCTGAGGCTGGGGATTGCTTGAGTCAGTGGTACCCCGGGCAACGTGAGTCTGCGGTTTCACAGGCAAAAATAACAAAACCTAGTCTCAAAAGAAAAGAAAAAAAGATTCTATCCCTTGACGATTCCCTCTAAGCCACACTTTTCACCCACTGTCTAAATTCATGCTTGCATCATCACTTCCTGAATCACTGAAGTTTACAAAAAACAACAGTTTCATATCTTGCAGAATTATGTAGGAATTTGATAAACATGGCTGAACATACATTCTTTTCTTTGCCTGTATTTCTGAAGTTAATTCATCTTAATCACAGTTCAAATACCTTGAAGAAGTTCAGCTAAAGTAAAATCCTACTGTAAAGAAATTTAAAGTTAAAAGCCTTTCTCAGCATTCCCAGTCACCAGGTGTTACCATGAACATCAACTCTTTGCTTTTGCCAATTTTTCTTAAAATGTTCAAAATATGTCAGACATTTTGCCAAACAGTTCACATATCTCACCCATTGCCCACATCTAAGATATTGGGATATTTTCACTACTATTCTCACCCATTTAATGAAGTCATATAAAGTCACAACAAAAAGATGGTAGAACCAGTTTTATACTCAGACTGTCTGACCCCATGGTCTTTAATGACAAAAGCATGTTTCTAGTTTTATTAATTTCTAGGATACCAATTGATGTATAATTTTTCTATTTTTTTATTTATACCCATATGGTTTCATTTGTAATGGTTAACTTGTGACTTGCAAATTTTGAAGCAAGGATTTTTATTGTATTATTTCTGTAGTGTTTAGTAGTACTTCACAGATAGTCTGTATTAAATAATTAGTTTATTTGTTTCGTAGAATAGCTTATTCAAGTTCTGGTTAACTGAAATAATTACACTTAAATCTGATTATGTCACTGATTTGTTCAAAAGCTTTCAACAAATCCCTACTTCCTTTGACATAAAGCCTCAAATCCTCAGACTGGTCTTAGATAATTCTGTGGTCAAAACCTAATATTGTTTTCAAACAACTTATTCTCTACCTCTCTTTGTAATGTTTCCACATGCCCAAAGCTTGAAACCTATGTTTCATATATATTTATGTGTATATGTCCTTTCATGTTTTCCATATTGGTTTAATAGGTTCGCTGCAAATAAATGGTCTTTCTCTTTCCACTCCTCCAAATGATCAAATTCAAAACTAAAATTTTCTGGTTTACCTATATCAACTCTCAAAACATCCATATTATTTTATCTGTACTGTGCTAATAGTATAATATCTGATTTTATCATTGTTTCTCTAATATAATGCACTTCAGTACCTTGCAAATAGCAGAAATTTTAATAAATGTTAAATAAGGAAGAAGTACACTTTCAGTATAGTTGATATATACCCAAATGGTAGCAATATTGTAGAAGTTTTTCAATAATCTACATGAGATTGCAAAACATGTTGTTTTTTCAGTGATTTACAGGAGAGTGTTAAAATATGGACAATGAACTTTGAGGAAAATTGAATAGATATGAAATATTAAACCTAGAGACATCAAAAATTCTGACACCTTTTACTTTATAAATTGTGAGTAATCTTTAAAAACATAATGGGTTAAAAGAAGAGAGCTTTAGAATTATGACTTTTAGATCAAAAAAGACTGGCATGCAGAAATGTTTTTATTTCAGTGAGGATTAAAAATATCATTTTATAAAACTATACACATTCCACTGTTATTTCTATAGAGATTTATGATTAGAATGAAACATTTTTTTTCAGATATGTAGAAGGGTATGCTATTTTTAGACAGTGCATACCATAAAACAAACATATAATAATATGAAAACCGGAATTATACACAAATCAGATTTCTATTTTAAAAGTATTAATGAGAAACAATATAAAAGAATTTTATTGGTGTATTGAGGGAATATCAATTAGTTTAATGTACTTGAATGGGTTATTGGATTTGTATTAGGAAAATAACTTAGATGCCAGAAGAAAATGCTAAAACTTTTGGTACGGTATTCTAAGTTTAATCTTGTGATTCTAAACTTATGAGTGACTTGACTTTGTAGGAAATTCTCTGATGCAAAGAAGTAAATTTCAGAGGTCATTTTTGGCTTAAATTTCTAAACTAAAAGCATCACTTTTTCTTTCCAATGATTTAAGGTGGAGAGAGAAAAGATTATACTCATTCATCTTCCTAATGATATCTGCCTTCCAGACCATACTATGCATCTCTAAGCTGAATTTTTCAAATAGCAAATAATTCAATAGAGAAGTGCCCTTTCCAAAGGAATATCTTTGTGACAAATAGTTTTTGAGATACTCATTTGTGATTACTCTCTATAATTTTATTATTTTTCTTATAGGTTCTATCCTGCTTATGTTGGGGAAAGATTGGTGGTGGAATCTTCTGGGGGTGGCTTTTATTTTTAATAAAATTACTAAGACCAGTTGAGAAAAATGAATATTTTATAAGAAAATATATAATGAAAATAAAAGAATACAGATTGATGGAAATTATTTCCTCTTATATAAAAAGATCACCTCAATTAGAGTTATTCCACAAGCTTTGAAAGACAGAAGAAAGGGGAGAGTATGGATCATACTCAAAGGCAGAGCATTCACTAAAAATGATGTGTGTAGATAAAATAACAATGAACAATGCATCAAATGGTCACCATGAAAACCAGTTTCAGCCCCACAATGGCTTACTAAGAAGTCAAATTTGAGTAAAAAATTGTCTTTTTCTATCTGTGAGTTAGGGGATGTGTGTGTGTGTGTGTGTGTGTGTGTGTGTGTGTGTGTGTTTGAAGTTGAATTTCCTTTGCATCAGGAACTTATCTGCTTGTTCTTCTGTTGATTGAAGATACCCCAACTTACATCAATATCCTCTTATTTTTTTCACTTTTGCACCAAGAAATGCCTAGCAGGCTTCACCAAAAATTCCATTGTATAAAAATCTTAGAGAATGAAACAGTGATTTACAGAGGATACAAGAGATTCTTCCTTGTTCCTGGTGGTTTGCTGGTAATCTTTGACACTCCTTAGCCAGTAACTGCTTAATTTCAGTCCCTGCCTTCCTTGTAGCATGGTGTTCTCCTGCATCTCTGTCTTTACATTGTAGGATTCCAGTTATATTGGAGTATATAGGCCATAATGTAGTATGACCTAACTTAACTAATGAAACTAAGGTTTATCTTTTGGCATGGAGAAATTAAATACACTGTACCAACATATCTATGTAAATAAGAAATGCTGTATCTGTTTCAATATTGAATACCGTCATAAGAATGGGACACATGTTCTACTTAGGTGTCAAATATCCCCAGTTGTTAACACTGTGGAACAGACTAACCCTCTTTATCAGGAGACTCAAGTTTCATACACATGATTTGCAACAACATAAAACAATAAAGAGTACAGGAAGTTAAGAAAACACAAAACAAAACATCAGTTTATAGTCTTTTTGTACAATAGAAGATATTTTTACACCAAACATCTGACAAGGAACTAATTTCTAAAATATGCAAAGTTTATATATTCCAACAAAAAATGTACAACCCAATCAAAAGTTAGGAAAAAGTCAAAATAGACATTTTTTCTAAAGAAGGTACTAAGATGACCTACAAACACATGTAAAAATGTGCCACATCACTTACTATAAGGAAAATTCAAGTCAAAACTACAATGATAAATCCCCTAACCCCTATGAGAATGGCTCAAATCAAAAAGAATTAAAAAACAACTGTTGGTGAGGATATGGAGAAAAAGGATATATATTCACTTTTCACTTTTGGTGGGAATGAATGCTTGTACAGCCTCTGTGATAAACAGTATGGAGATATTAAGAAAATAAAGAAGGAAATACAATATGATTCAGCAATAGCTCTGCTAGGTATTTATCTCCAAGAATGTGAAAATGCTGACATAAATATAATTACGCATTTCTGTGTTCATAATAGCTTCTCCATATTCACCAAGCCATTGAGTCAACATAGGTGCACACTGACAAATTATTGAAGTTGTGGGATATGTACTCAGTGAAACACTGCACATCTATCAAAAATGATGACATAGTGCCTTTTTGGACAAATAAGATCTCAAGGTGATTGCAGAAGGTTCAAAAAGTCCAAATAAAAGACATATGTTGGATATTTCTCTTATCTGTGGAATATAAATATCTAAAATACACACACGCACATGTGTGTGTGTGTGTGTGTGTGTGTGTGTGTGTGTGTGTGTGTACACTGGCAAAATACAATGAAAACAAATCTTGGACTTCATGAAAAATTTGCTGATTACCAGAGGTAACAGGATCAAAGGAAGTGGGTAAGGAAGGAGCTAGGACATTGACAGGGTTGGATTGGTGGAGGGTGAGGGGAGCATGTGCCCATAATATGATCACAAAATTATAATAAAATAATACATCAAAAATTAAATACCCATACAACCAAGGAAAACTGTTACTTCTTTCATGTCATTTATACATAGTTATCATTATCTCAAAATATTTTTATTGTTGGAACCTGCCTAGCCTTTATTACTGCCCCTACTTATTAGTTGTGGCCCAGCTGAAGTCTCAAGTGACCACACAGTGAGAAAAAAACTTTCATATTAAGATAAACAAATGTCACTGGACTTCGAGAAAATACTGAAATCATTTGAACAGATGATAAGATTCTTCAAATCTAGTTTCAAAAAGAATACCTTGACAAAAATATACAATGAATAATGATTCATTTGGGCCTCCTCTATATCTAACGTTAAATGAGCAAGTCATCTAATGTTACCTTTACCTTCTACAATTGTTTTTTGGGTTTGTTTGTTTGTTTGCTTTTGAGACTATGTCTCTCTGCTTTGCTGGGGGAACCGAGGAACCCCAGCTCATGTTGCCTGGGGTACCATGGGCCCAAGTGATCTCCAGTCTCAGCTTCCCAAGTAGCTGGGATTACAGATGTGCACCAACATGCCCAACTGTTTTTTGAGACTAGGAGTCACTACGTTGCTCCAGGAGGGTCTCAGATCTCGAACCCATGGACTCAAGCGATTTCTAATCTCAGCCATACTCTGTAGCTGCACTTAAAGGCATGTGATGTGCCACTGTGCCCAGCTTTCTGCAATGATTATTAAAATGAATTAATTTTTCATGATCTATCAAGTACTGGACAAAGTTTTTTACTTGTACTATTTCATTTATACTTGGATAATTTTATGAAAATATATCTGTATGAATACTTCATATATATACATAATCTATATATAATCCTAATCCCCAACTTGTAGATGAGGTTATTTTAGATTTAACTTAGTAAGCAGTTTATGGAAAAGTTAGGATTCCAATATAAGACATTTAATTTTCATTAACAATTTGGTTTGGGGGTGTGGAAATAAGATCTACAAATAGGGTTCTCAGATAAAATTAAAAAAAAAACAAAACCTCAGTTAAATGTAAATATATTAATATATTGTAAATATTACAATTTATTATTTTTCAAATATTAAAATTTATATGGCTTCATGTGTGTGTGGCTTTTTTTTTTTTTTTTTTTTTTCAAAAATATGGTAATCCTTCTGGGGGGGCTGTTAATTTTAATAAGCAAATCCTGATTTGCTATATGAAAGTATTAGGTTCAGTTCACTGAAGAGAAAGTGTTCAGTTCAGTGGCATGTAGAAGGATGAATTGGTTGAGGTAGCTGGAAAAATCTGAGAGGTTGGGTAAGGCAGGCAACTAAAAGGAAAGTGGAATTTAGGAAAAGGTTGAAATGAGGTGTTTAAATGCAGGAGAGGTATATGATATGACCTGCCAGATCATTTTTCTTGTCTGATTATATGCAAACACTGTTGAACCTTGAATGTCTGTTTTTTAGAAGATGATGAAAAACTGAGTTTAGCTTTAAAGTGTATTCTAAGACCAGAAAGTTTCCTGCAAAGATGTTGTTAAATCTAGAACATACAAAATAATTGTTAGTTGCCACAAGTAATTTTAATTTGCTTTGCTGTATAATAATCAGGCAGAGAAGGAGAGATTAAGATCAAATTAAATATCATGTTGGTTTTTTAAAGATTCGATTGAGGATACCAAGATTTACATTTAATCAATCATTGTAGTCAGTTTGGGCTATAGTGGCAAGTTACCATAAACTGCATGGATTAGGTATTTATTTCTCACTATTCTAGAAGCTGGAAGTCCAAGATTAGGATGTCAGTGTGGTTGAGCTGCTGATAAATACCCTATTTCTCATGATTTCATCACAGGCTTTTTTTTGATGCATGCACACAAACAGTCCCAAATCTCTTTTTGTTCTTATAAGTGTACCAAACTAATCATGACCTCGGATCTAACCTTATCTCCCAAAGACTCTCTTCAAAGTTTCTTCATGTTAGGAGTTAGGATTTTAGCTTATAAATTAACTTTAGGTGAACTCAAACATTCAGTTCATGGAACTAGCTAAATTCAAAACAATGACAATGTATTCAACTGAATGTATTATACTTGTTATTAGGCACATGCCTATGGCTTTGCCAAAACTTCTAAAATAAATAGCAACCATCTCTGTTGTTGGAGCAGTGATGAATCTCATCCTGGTTTTTTGGTGACTGCTTTCCTTTTTCTTAGAGTTGGGGGATGTAGGAGAGGATGTTGGAGCACTTTGCTTGCCCATGAGTAGCTTCCAATGTCCCAAGTAAGAATTCCTCTTTCTGGACAGACCCTCCAGGAAATCCACAATGCTCAGGGGCACACTGCCATGCCACGGGCTGCCCACCTCCAGCTCATTCTGTCGACTATAATATCTCCTTTCTATGCTTATATAGAAAATAAGGAGCACAAACATTACCTTTGGATTTTCCTCAACAACACATCTCTATTTGTGCTTTTCTCTGTTTCCAAATATTGACAGATTTCCATATGTTCACCAAAATGCCAAATTCTTTTAGAATATATGGTAATCAAATAGATTTTCTCATTATATCCCAATTTTCATTGAAAGATGGAAATTAGCATTCATACTCTTATATTTGCATATTTTTAAATAATATACTACATAAAATATCATCACCAATTAGAAACATTGCTTCTTTTAGTGTTCAGTGAGAATATTTAAAGAATTCCCACATAGAAGGCTCCTACACACCTGACAGCTACCCAGGCTCAGAGGCTCTAGAACACAGAGGAACAGATCCTGCCAGGGGCATGATGCAAGAGACAGCCAGTGGTCAGGCCTGGTATCCACTGGCTATAGCTGTTGAAGCAGTGAACAAGGAGAATTCTGATTCAGAGGTACAGGCCCATAGAGAGCAAAGAAATTTCTACTTCAACGGGAATGATGCTGAGAAGATTCACACTTGGAAGCAGTTACATGATAGTTGTGGTCTTCATAGAGGGCACCAGTGGCAGGATGATCAGCTTAGTCAGGGGTCCTGTGAGTCTGTATGGAGGCACACACTACTAAAAGAGGGAATAACCTTGTGGCAGCACCAGAATGATTCACACAGGCTGGGTCACCTGAAAAGATATCAGAAAGATGTTCTGATCTGTACTCTCCTTCCTGCCCTGTGGGACTGGCACTTAGTGTTGTACAGAGAGAACAAAGACTCTCACAACCAAAACTGGAGAGGAAAATTATCAGGGATTCACATGAGTCAACTGTACCCCAACATATCCACACCAATGTCTGGATCTAGCCAAGTGGTATGCCTACCTTGCTGACTCAGCAACTATGAAAGAGATCTGGGTACATGCAGACACAAGCAGAACAAAATTAAATAAATAAAAAAAATTAAACAATAGCAGCACCTGTTGGTAAAGTAAAAAAATTCCTTAAATTAATGCTAAGGATATAAAATATAATCATAAAATAGGGAGTCCTCAAATAGGAAAGTGGGCAGACAAAAAATGAAACACATGGAAATATGGGGTCTGAGAAAGTATGATCTCAGAAGATGAGTACAGTTTTCCAGAATTCAAATGCAGATACTTTGATAGATAGATGATTGATAGATACATAGACAGATAATAAAAAATTAAAATAGAACAAAATTAAGAGACTGTAATCACAACATTTTGATTATTGAATTTTAAAGAGGTTTTTGAGAAATTTTATTCTATGTAAGTTATTACTTACATTAAATTTGACACATTTTTTCAAGCTGATGTATCAAGTTTACTAATGCAGAGAAATTGTAATGAATAGTGCAGCTTTTAATATTTTTTTGAAAGCTAACAATCCTAATGTATTCATCTGATAAAAATTTTCACACATTCCATAAATTTCACTTCAACGTTTTCCTGCTGTCACATTAATCCCTTCAAGCAAACAGAAAAGTAAGATTTCTTCAGTGAGCTCTCTTGTGTAGGTGAGCACCAGAGCACCGATACCCTTTACCAAAGACCATAGACCTCTCTCTCCACTTGGTTCCCAAAAGCTGTATCTTAGGAGCAAAGATTGGTTTGTTGTAACAGATACATAGAGCTCTAATTTCTTCCTCATAGTATTAAATAATTTAATGCTACTTTGTAAAGGAGAAAGTAAAATTCTAGCCACATATATAAACTAAACCCTCTCAACTATTAAACACAATTTTTATTGAGTATCCAAATTGCATAAGGACCTTTTGCTTGCTGCTCGGGATGCATAGATGATGAAGTCATTGTCTGGATTAGCATTTAATTTATCCTACTTAGGATTCCATTGACTCTTAATTTAATGGACATTTTAGAGTGGAGATATGTGAAGTAAAGTTAAGTACTTTTCAAGTTGACATGCATTCTCTTTTAAATCTCAGCCTGCAATGGACTCATGCATCACTTATAACAGGAGTGTAAACGTGCCTGCAAATGACTACTTCTCTTGTACATCCATGCATTAAATTTATTTATTTCAACATTAAAATGAAATTGGGTTGAAACTTACCATGTTTATATGCTTGAAACTGTCTAGTTTTGATGATTTGCACTAATTTCTTTGCCTAAGCAAGTTACTTCCTCTAATTAAATAATTTCCAGACCTTATTACCTGTGTTTCAATGGCACAGTAAGTAAGCTAAGTTATTACGGAAGCTGTATTATAAATCAATGTTCTTGTGATGGGTTCCTGCTTCTACTGACCCCATAAATTTCCTCGGTACATCTTCTACATAAACCTTTTTAGCAATACACATTGATGAGTCTTCAATATCACTGATGTCATATAGCATTCATAACTGTTTGTTATTGATTATATTTAGCAATATAAATATCAAATCATCACATATAAGCCACATGGAAATTCATAAAGGGGAAGTTTAACATAAAGAATTACAAATTATAACAGGGAATTAGAGAAATTGTCTATTAATAAAGAGATGAATGAGTAAAAATAAATCTAAAGACAAACATAGAGTAGAAAGAGTAAGAATAAATAGAGCAGAATATTTAAGGTCCAGCTGCCATCTCAGGGCTGATATTGAGAGCCAAGGGAAAGGAACACATGTGGAAAAATTCCTTCCCCTTCACGTTAAGTACTAAGACCCATGAATCTTTAGAAAGTAAATAGGTGTGATTCTAGATATTGGAGGCATTCACTAAGACCCCAAAACAGCCTAAGTGAGTGAAGGGCTAGGTGTTTAATGGAGGTGTCAGTCACCTGACCCTAAACCAGCTGCTGCAGAAAGTGGGGGAGCCATATCCAGAAAGCAACACAGCAGTTACAGACACAAGACAAGAACCAAACACTGCAGAAACCACACTCAGACCAGGTAAGTAACCTGACTCCAGAGCAGAAATCCCTTTTTCTTACACTGTCCCTCCACTCAACTCTACCTCATGACAGTTGAAAGAGGTAAATATTTAGAGTGCAGGTCATGGATCACAGAGCAGGCAATTTTATGTGAACATGGATCCAAAGTCTAAATTCATAAAAGCCGCTTTGATATGTCATATCATTTACTTAAATTCTTGAGTATGCTCAATTTTGGTGAGTTTTTAATTTTCATGAAGATGAGGGAAGAGTAAAAGAGAGCTGCATTTGTTTTTTGCTGGTAGTAGTAAGTACTTAATTGCCCGTTGTTGTCTCTTCTATTGATTTAGTGGAAAGACTAGATATTTCCACAAGCAGTTGGTCAGTAGTTAGAAATATGTGAATTTGGTTTCCAGGTGATGTTTTTGTCTTGTTTTTTTGCTCCCAAAATCTTGCCTTGTCAGCATCCATCAGTGGAATAGAGATAAAGAATTTACAGAAAAGCAATCTTTTACAAATTTCTAAGAAACTGGTAGAAAATTTGGGATATAGTGTTTAAAAAGAGTTTATATTTTTTATGTGAAAGGAAGTAATTGGTTAGAAGATAGAATTGATAGATCTCTCTCTGATTCTGATTCTCTGCCGCTGTCTCTCTCTCTCTCTCTCTCTCTCTCTCAAACACACACAACCTTAGCTATAGATTTTACCTTTAACATTAATAAATTAAAATATGAACTTCATGTACAAAAACTAATCTGTAGTTAAAATTCAATTAATAATTTAATTTAATTCCATCAAATCATTACAAATTAAAAAATATTTAAACTCAACGCCATTCATTTTGTGGAATAGTAAATGGCAGCAGCAAATTGTCAGTTAACATCCATCTGTTTTTGTTCTGCAGTTATATGTAAATATCATTCCCAAAATAAATCTATGTTCTTTCAAAAAAAAAAAAGATACTTTTATAGTTGACTCCAGTTCATCATATTCTAATTTCATGGTATTATAATCTGTAATAAATCCTTAGAAACTTGATTTAAAATAAGGTATAAAGCTAAAAATATTCAAAATTTCTTATCTAAAAAAATAATTCACAAGAAAAAAATTTTATCTTGAGATTTCAACATAGGATTGATTCTTGGTCCTCAATAATAATATATTGTAGTAAAATGCTATATTGATTCTATTCATATTTTAAATATTTAATTGTGACCCATAGAAATTCTGAATGAGACTGATTTTCCTATTAGCATTAAGTCCGCTCAGCTATATTTAAGGTTTGGGATATAATTGATTTTTTTTAATAGGAAAATAGTAGTTAACTAGCATCTTAGAAATTTTGGTGTCCTATTGAAAGTCTAAGAAACATCTGTAATTACAGATTGCTATTTTCAACTCTACTTCAATGTCTGCTCCCATTTTCTAATGTCTATGATGTTTAAATAATTCTATTTCTAAAGAAGTTAGGAATGAAATAATCAGAACATATTACCTGGATTTCACTGTAAACCTACTTCTATCATCTGTGGAATATTTATCTTATTTAGCCCTGTTAAGTCTATTCATGTTCTCAGATGAGAGAGTTAAGAATTATTTCCTTGGTTCATGTGTTTGTATTAGTTGAGGTGATAAACAAGAAGACTAAGAATCTTCAAATATTACTAGTGATTCATATATATTTATAATTGTTATGACAAAAATATTGAAACAGAATTTAGAAAAATTACATTTATGAAGATCATACTTTATTATCACCAAGATTGAAGGGATTCATTGGATAAATACTGTCAGTAACACTGATTATGGATGGGAAGCAGTGATACCAGTCACATGTTATTTGTTTGGTTCATTTTCTCGCTTTAAGTTCAACAGTATGTCAAAACCAAGAAATGAAAATGCCAACTCATACATAGAATTTTCTATCCACACTATTTGCTATATTAAGAAAGAAAAAATAATAGGACAAATAAAAATATTCCTAAAAATGATTAACAGGTAACTAGAAAACTTAATTTGTATCATGTTTACTTCTAAAATAAGAAATTAAAGTAATCCAGGAATAGTGTTTCTCAAAAACTTATAAACACATATAATGTAATATCCTTCATATGATTAGAATCAATAAAAAGAAATATGTGAGAGTATAATCACTTTTAGCCAAATTGGTAACAGAAAAAGTATTTATAATCAGATAAATTATAGAGTGAAGATTTCCTTTATGATGTGAACCATGGGAACTAATCAACTTGGTCCCTCCTCATAACATTTAAATTTTGAAAATTTAAGTCTTTCATTTCCATGTAATTGTACCAGACTCACCTATTCTCAAGGGAAAATTTCTTTTAGTTTATACTTCATCATCACTAAAGATATCAGTAACAATTTTCTATAATATTTGTTCTATGTACTTGTTTAATTTCTAGAAGTGTTTATTCTTACTTTAATTAACACATATTTCCCTTGTAATAATTGAACTATGCTAGTGATTAAAAGGATAGTCTTCAATAAAGAAATGCTTTCTTTCACATAGTTCCTATCCCCAGAAAATTGAAGATTTTGAAGTTCCTAACCCCAGTACATTTAAGAAGAATAACCAGTCCTTGTATATTCACCAAGTATGAATAGAGAAACTATACTTGTGAAAGCATACTGGCAGATATTTGCATTTACTTGAATTAATCACTAAATATTTTGATGATAATAATAAAATATTGGTTATTATCAATAGCAAAATATTTTTCATATTATTAATAATTATAAATTTGATATTCAGTAGTAGGTTTACCTTTTTAAACAAAATTAGTAACTCTGTTTCCTCACTCATATAATGTGGATTAAAAACACCTGCTATATAAGGTAAATTAACAACTCACAAAATTCACAAATTGTAAGAGCTTCAAATTGTTATTTTCACTTCATTATCAGTATGCATTTTTCTTATTCTATTGGTCTTTATCTAAGTACATTGCTTTGCAGTTTATTCAAACATTCATTTTGAATTTTTGTGCACAAGATGTTAGAACAAGTGCAGAAAGAGAAACAAAAATGAAAATAATACTACCAGTGTATAAGACAGTATTGCCAAGAATGACATAGAAAATGATGACTCCACACATAAAGACTACTGAGAATTTGCTGTAGGTTTAGTTAGCCATCACATTAACTTACAGTCAAAAGTTAACGTAGTAGCTATCATATACAGATACTTTACTCTATGATGGGATTCAAAACTAGTTCACAGCCCACCAAAGAGGGGAAAAATAATGTAAATACTGCATGACTGGCATCATATGTTACATATGTTATTTAGTCCTCAGATTCAAGCCATCAAAATACCAAACTTCTGGTGAAGCATTCCAAATTTATTTAGTGGTATAAGGAAGATCATGGAAATAGAAAAAAGAAAGCAGCTAGAAGGAGATGATCATTAATGGTCTCAGAATCTTTCTGCATTTCCATCTTTTGTATATTTCTGATTCTTGAAAAATATTGTTTGCTCCCTCACTGCCACACTGTCATATATTTAAACTCTAATTTTTCACTCATGTGTTTTTACCCCT
Source organism: Uropsilus gracilis (assembly GCA_004024945.1). Lineage (NCBI taxonomy): Eukaryota > Metazoa > Chordata > Mammalia > Eulipotyphla > Talpidae > Uropsilus > Uropsilus gracilis. The sequence continues at coordinate 29,788 of PVHY01005634.1, read as the reverse complement.
TACGTAATCAAAAAAAAAAAAATATCAGGCTGCACAACTGGAAAACAGAGAGGAAATTCTTATGATCAACAGTCTTGCCCACATAACCAGTTACCAAAAAAAAAAAAATGTGAATTTGATAAAACTATATTTTGAAAATTATCATCTTTGATTGTGCTAACATAATGTTTAAGGTTTTCTGCCCATTAGTTTTAATAGCTTTTTAAAAAAGCAAATCTTGTAATTTAAAAAAGCAGTTCATGTTTATATTATAAAGTAATTAAAATATTGTTTTACTTCCATATGCTTCGGTAACAAGTTATTTGCTAAAATCAGCAGACATTAATAGGAAAAAAGACAATTATTTAAAAGTTTTATTATATTATTAAATATATCTAAATAGAATTTCTACTTTTCTACTTTTAAAGGTTAAAACTTTATTCTTAGATTTTAATGCAAAACACAAATCAAAATAACAAGTACAATTAGAGAATGGGAACCACCAATTCCTTCTTAAAATAAAGTAGTAGTGGTCATCAATGTAAAACATAACAGATAAAGACTGAAAAAATTTAAAAACTATAAACTGAATTTACAGAGAAAAGGAACAAATATGTCAATCAGCAGCAAATTCTACAGATCCCCACAAAGTTTCATAATTGGAGCCACCAGAAGTAACAAGGCATTTTGAACAACACAAGAACTGACATCTAAATATTGGGTCCTCCCCTCTAATCACAAGTAGACAAATACTGTCTTCTTATCCTTAAAGGAAGTGGCAAAAAAGCTCTCTAGAAAAGGAAAATCAGAAAAAAAAAAAAAAACTTGAACTTGAGAACACTACATACGGAAAATACAGAAAAATGCTGAGATGGACTAAAGGATTAAAATCTAGTAGACATAATTACAGCCTCAAAGCTAAAGACTAAGAGGTCCTTTCCTGCGAAACCTGGATTATAGCAGAGAAATATTTTACATGAAGTTATATTTAAGTGCCTTTCACTGGAGAAATTACTCCAAAGACAGTCCATCCATGATACATAAATCTGCAAATATTGCACAGTTGCTTCTTCTCAAATATAAATGAGTTAAAACAGTATTCAATGGGCAGTTCTTAAAACAGTGCCAAAGAAAGTGTCAAGACTAGGGGAAAAGGGGATAGGTCAGTTCTATGAGGTCCTCACCTGTGTGTTCACATTTGCAAGACACCACTCAGACTCAGGCTGCAACAATCTTCTTTATGAACAAATGGGAGATTCAGAAAAGGAAAACGTTCCTAAGGCCACAAATAAAAGAAAAAATTTAGATGGAAGTGTAATTTTTTGTACCGGCTACTGTATTCACTACTTCTTTTTAAAGGAAACTTCTTAAGACCCTACCCAGCAATTTCTTCCTTCATCTAATTAAACTGGCTAGATGTAAAAGTGTGCATCACATGAGACCTAGCACATTCATCTATCATAATAAGAAATCAATAAATTATAACCAGAATCTATAAATTAAGAAATAACAAGATTAGGACAAATAGAGTTGAATTTTTAAAAAAGATGGAAAAATAGTTAAATTCAAGCAAAATAGATTAACTATATTCTTGAGAATGAAAGTAGGCAGAGACAAGGAAAGACTAGTTTTGTCTCTCTAAACCTTATAGCACTGTACAAATCCCTAAATATTTGTACATATATACTTTAATTAAAGTAACATAAATAAAAACCCAATTTCTCATTCTCATGCCTGTCATCCTTGTTTAGGCCTTATACCTATCCTTTTGTCATTATACGATAAAACTTCATACAAACAACACCTTTCCACAAAAAGCTCCTCCTTCAAATATATAGAATTGATCTTATTCACTATGTGAGTAATCTAAATATCAGGGTACTTAAAAAACTTCCCATTTTTTTTAATTACTTGTAATATCTATACATATATCATGTATCAGTGTCTTAAATTAGAAGCTCTGATAAAACCGAAAGCATTTTTTCAACTTTTTTTTATCCATCATCTGCACAGTAGTCCTTAATAACACTAAAACGGAGATACCATTGTGAAATTCAGCTAACATTCCTTAACAGAATATTTTGCATTTTGATTACCAAAATATTGCAATTTTCAATGGTTTCTATTTAAGAAAACAACTAGTTTAAAATGTCTTCCCTATGTTACCACATATATAAAATACTAAAGTAGAAAAAGAGACACCTCAGAATGATTTTTTCTGTTATCTGAGTAGCCTGCATTTTATAACGTGGTCACTGAACTTAGTTTTCTTTAAAGCACCATTGTTCATTTACCATTCATTCAACGTTTTCCCTTTTGCTCAGAAAATAGGAAACTCAATTTCTGTGATGCTCAATGGAACTTTTGACAATTTAATGAAGAAACCTCGAGAGTGCAGAGGGTAAGCAAAGATATGTTTTTACCTCATATCAGGCAGCAACACTGAAGTGGTAAATATATAGTTTTATTTCTGTTCTTGGTATTGTATCCTGGCCTGCTTGCCCCTAGTTTTAAATTGGGAAGCATCTCAGAGAATTCTCTGAACAATAAGTATTTTTCCATTTTCTCATGATTTGCTGCCTGTATTAAATGGGAGCAGAAGGCACTCAGAGCTAGTTCAGATTGAAATAGGATCAGTGCTTCTCACCATCCATTTTCTTACTATTCATCTCTCCTTCCCTACCTCTGTCCAGAGAAACTTATTATAACCTGTAGACTCACAAAGGAATTTCAAGCTTTATTTGGTTGCACTGTGAAAACACAGACAAGAGATAAGACCCAAGATAGGAGTGGCAGCGCATATTAGGGTAATGCTTTTTCTATAGTTCTATCCAAATATGTCCACTTCTCTAATGTAGAAAAAAGTGGTTATAAGTGATGATTTGATGCTATATCCAAGTGAGAATTAATTACCTAAAAAAATTCTAAATGTGATCAAGTATAACATCTCTCTGGTTAGAAAATTCATTGTTAATGGCCATCTAGACACAAATAATGATGATAATAATAATTATGCTAAATTAAAGGAGTAATTCTAGGGCAATTTCTGATTAAAACATGGAAAACAAAGCACTTGTATCATGGAAAATTAGTCAATAATTCTCAAATGAGGTAATTTTTGCACCCTCCACCAGGGCACACTTGGGAATAGCTGGAGGTGTCTTAGGTTGTCACATTAGGACATTCTAATAACAACTAGTACTTAAAGGACAAATATATTGCTGAAAATCCTATAGTAAACAGTATAGAACGTTTATAACAAAGCATTATTTGTTTAAAATATTTAAAATGCCAGAACTGAGAAACCTTATATTTGACATAGTTATAAATTGTATGCTGGTTTCTTCCCAAAATTCCTTCACTGAAACCTACCCCTCAGTGTGATGAAATTTGGAGATAGAACCTTTGAGGGATCATTGGGTTACAGGAATAGGATTAGCACCTTTGTAAAATGGACCTACAAGTTCCCTGAACAATTACACCGTGTCAGATTAAAAAAAAAAAATCCCTTTGTGAATCTGAAAACAGGCTGTGGAAGATGCAAGTTTTCTGGCATTTTGATCATGGGCTGCCCAGTTCCAAAACCGTGAGAAATAAATTACTGCTGTTATTTCACCCAGGTTATAGTATGCTCTCACAGTAACCTGAAAGGACTAAGACAAATAATTAATGTTTACCCAAATGCACTTACATATTAATTTGAAAATCTATTTATTGCAAGAGACAATGACAAAATTAAGAGTAAGAAATATATAGTAATTTGTATTAAGTTATATTATACAACATTACATAAAATATGCTAATTTTGGAAGCTAAAAATACATACTTGTGATATAGTATATAATAATATTGAAAGTAAATATGGAATATAGTTTATAAAATATCCAATTTCATATGTGAAATTATTATTAACTTGCATCCAAAATCAAAGTACATTCAGGAAAGGAGAGGGGGAATGAAAACAAAATGCAACCCAGGTAGATAATATAGACAGAAATTTTTACAATCAACTCACTAATGCATTTTTCCCAGATATTTAAAAAGTAAACCATACTACATAAATGTGGGCAAAGCAAAGTGGAGAAAAGTAGAAAAAGTTTGTTTAGAAATTGTGGAAATTACTTTGCAATGGATAAATGAAGTATTTCAAGCATTGAATACAGTTATTAGAAGCTTTGCCTCAGGACCAGAAAGACCCGGTTTCTTCAATATCCACAAAGTTTCTATTTCCTATTTTCACCACAAGACTAGTAGATTTATTGAGAGAAATTATATCTGGCATATAGAGAGCTTATCTCAGAGAAAGTCTTTTAAAGTTAGATGTGTTACAGGTAAAAATATGAATTGTGTCCGTTCCCTGGGAGGTGATTTTAATTTCAGAGATGATGTGAATAAATTTATGTTTGAAGCAAGAGAAATACTTAAAGTGATTTTTTGAAAGAAGTTCTTCATACTTCTAAATACAAGGCCATATTTCCACATATTCAGAAGTTCTGCATATAGAAGGATATGTCTTGAGTACAGATTATAAACTATACAAAGTCAGTTTTTCATTTCCCTTATACATCCCCCTAATTATTTTATCTTAGTCTGTGCTTAAGGAACACATGATAAATGTTAACTCTATATATAAATAAGCATACGTATCTAAACACAGGTAGGTGTTTTAGATAAATTATCATTCAGTTCATGGAAGATTCTACCTCTCAGGACACCAACCCCTACCATGTTAAAGGCAACATCTTGATACTAAAATCACACAGACACAGTAAGACATATTTTGCATAGAAATCACACAGAGCTAAGATGAAGACATTATGAGAGCAAGGTAATGAGCAGAATAGCAATTTGCCAGCACAAGACAAATTTTCTTCCTTCAGATGCAATGCCTACAGAGAATACCAACAAGAAAATATAATACCTCAAGCTGCTTGTCTAGGATACATTTTCCTATCAAGCAATGAATTTCTTATCATGATGGAAAGGAAAATGGATCAGTAGTGAATGCTGATAAGTAATCAGTGATAACGTGGTACAGAAAACATTAATTTATCATTCCACTGCTAAGAAACAAAAGCAAAAGTTGAGACAAAATAATGGAAGAAGGAAAGTTCAGAAACAGAACTATATTTTCATATATATATATGACATAAAATAAAGCTGATGATAATGCAATCATTTAAAAGTTAAAATGCCTAAAAAGAGCAAATTTTCTGATTTAGAAACAATTGGAAGGTAGATTTATATTCAATTTTCTCCATGAAATTAAAGTGACTATGATTTAGCAAAATCTTTGAAAAGATGACCCTCCAAAAAATTTTAAAATGAAGCAATCATACACAACTGAATGACCTACTGAAAACCTCATTTGCAAGTGGTGATTTTAATTATACGAAAAGATTTTCCTGAATAAATTTATTAACCTCTTTTGGTTGATTATAATAGACATCTCCATTTATTCAACCTTAAAAGGAAAATACTCACCCTTTTGAAGTGAAAAATGTTTAAAAATATTATGAAAAACAAACTGAAGGATCAAAAATTAGCTTTAGAATAATTTCCAATTGGATTGTTCCATGTCAAATACAACAGGAGCATTACAGATGCTTAACAGATAATATCATAAATATAGCAATTAGATTGACTCTTAAAGTCATGATATCAAAAACAACATATATTTCCTCATTTTACTAATTTTATCAATATAATTAAAATACATAATTTTTTATAACATACTAATTGTTAGTATTCTGTAATTTGACAGTATCATAAAAATTGTCATACCTGAACATGTGTAATCATATATTTAGCTTAAATTCTCATTAAGATCTTCAGCCCATGTTTTAATAGTGAATGTTCAAGACATTTTACCATAGACAAAAAACTCACTCCACTTATAATTCCTAAAACTAAACATGAATTTTTATTGTTTACACCAAATCAAGCACATATCATCCTGTAGCACAGCCCCTGACACTACTCAGCTACCTTTTATCTTTATGAATTTGCCTATTGATATTTCATATAAAAAGAATCATATGTTAGCATTGAATTCAATCACAAAATTAGAAAAAAAAATAGATCAACCACAAATCCAGAGAATAAAAATAAGAATATTTTTATATTATGGAGTCATTTCATGACAGTTCCAAAATTAACTCTAGTGAAATGTTCTGAATTCACTTATGCATCCGTTCAATCAAAAATGTTTACATGTTGCTAAGTACCATTCTTAAGGTCCTTCCATTTATTAATTTTGTTTCTGTGTATTTTTAATAAAATAAAATTTAATTACCTAATATTGAGTCTCCTATATTGCAAAACAAAGCTGTAACATGTAATGCATTTAGCACAAATCCAGGCACATGGTAAGCATTCAAATAAGCTGATGAGTTATTAGCAAGCAAGTCAAAAAGAGATATTCTTGTTGAAATATTATAAGGAGTTTCTCATCACTAAGAGTTTTACTTTTGAATATGACTAATATTGTACCTATTATATAATAAAGCAGCTCTTCCTTCATATAAGTCTTTGAATCCGTGTCTAGGTTATTTCACAATCATAATTGACTTTAATTCAGATCATGCCATTCAATGCTGTTATAAAGTGTATCATAAAAGACAAAAACCATACTAATACCAAAAAGGAAATCACTTTTCCAATTAAAATCTTCATCCAAAATTATTCATTAAAAAATTATAGATTTTTTTGGGGGGGAGGTGTATTGTGGAAAATCCCCAGATTAGTCTTTTTATGAAATGCATTGCACATGAAGTTCCATTATGAAATATTAAATTAGAATTAATAAAATTCTTTTAAAAGTCCTGGATGCCTAATGATAACAAAACAAAAGAGGACCTGAGATAATTTTTAATGTCTTTTTATAGTTTTAACAGATTCTTTCTGAAATACATGGTAAAATAAGTACAAATGATATACAAAAGATAAGAGAGAGTTTTATAAACAATGTGGATAATATTTGTAACACAGAGTTAATTTTAAGGATTATTTTATTTGTGGCAACCAAATTGCTGGTCATAAAATGTATGTTATATTGATTCTAACCAGTCTTTGAGTTTGGCATGCATATTTAGTTTAGTAACAATAATACTTTCTCTACATGTAAAACCATTCAACTTGCCTGTCTTTTGTGATCCAGATTCATTTATTTACATTAAATCCTTCATTTTTAATTTTTAATTTAGTTCTGATTATAGAGTACCACAATTTGACAATAAAGAATTTGGGCAATTAGAAGAAATTCAAATCTACTTTGAAACAAATGAAAAAGAAGCCAAAACATTCCAAAATATCTGGGACTCAGCAAAAGCAGTTTTAAGAGGAAGGTTCATAGCAATACAGACTTATATCAAAAATCAAGAAACTAACCAGAGAAACAACCTAATATCCCAATTTGAAGAACTAGAAAAGGAGCAAAAAAAAAAAAAAAAAAAAAAAAAAAAC
>PVHY01005634.1:0-22245 GCA_004024945.1 Uropsilus gracilis | reverse complement strand
ATAAAAATAAAAGAAGAAATAAATAATTTAAAAATCAAAAAGACTATCCACAAGACCAACAAAACCAAAAGCTGGTTCTTTGAAAAAATAAATAATATTAATAAACATTTTGCAAAGCTCACAAAGAAGAGAGAACACTCAAATAAGCAGGATCACAAATGAAAAAGAAGCGATTACAATGACAAAGTAGAAATTCAAAGGATAATCAGAGATTACTGTGAACATCTATACTCAAACAAATACAACAACCTGGATGAGATGGACAGTTTCTTAGAAAGATACATCTACTCAAAACTAAACAAAGAAGAAATTAAGAACTTAAACAAAACAATGAAAAACAACGAAATTGAAGCAGTCATTAAAGTCTTCCCAAAAACAAGAGCTCAGGACCAAACAACTTCACAAATGGATTCTACCAGATATTAAAGATGAAATGATGCCTGCACTACTAAAAGTTTTCCAAAAATTAAGAAGGAAAACTGCCAAACACATTTTATGAAGTAAACATTCTTCTCATACCAAAACCAAATAAAGACAGCACCAAGGAAGAAAATTATAGACCAGTTCCCCTAATGATCACAGATGCAAAAATTTTAAACAAAATCCTGACAAATCAAATCCAATGATGCATAAAAAGCATTATTCACCATGACCAAGTGGGATTTATCCAGGGGCACAGGGATGATTCAACATCCGGAAATCAATTAACATAATCTACCACATCAACAAGGAAAAACCAAAAAACATATGATCATATCAACAGATGCAGAGAAAACATTTGAAAAGGTCCAAAACCCATTCATGATAAAAGCTCTTGAATAAAAGCAACATACCTCAACATAATAAAAGTCATCTATAACAAGCCTTTAGCAAACATCATCCTAAATGGGGAAAAAGTAAAATCATTTCAATTAAGATCTGGAATCAGGCAAGGATACCCACTCTGTTCATTACTTTTTACATAAAACTGAAAGTTCTATGTAGGACATTTAGGTAAGAGAAAGACATAAAAAGGATAAAAATAGGGAAAGAAAAATTGAAGTTACAATATGCAGATGATATCAGTAGTTTTCCTAAGCACAAAAAGTCAAGCAGAAGAAAAAGAAATTAAAAAAAAAATCCCATTTACCATTGCAACCAAAAAAAAGGTAAACACCTAGGAACAAACCTACAAAACATGTGAAAGAACTTTCTAAAGAAGACTTTAAAACATTACTAAAAGAGATAGAAGAAGACACAAGGAAATTGAATTATATCCATTTCCTTATCCCCCGCTCATGGGTTAGAAGAATTAACACCATGAAAGTGTCCATCCTACCAAAAGCAATCTAGAGATTCAATGCAATTCCTATAAAATTTCCAATGACATTTTTTAAAGAGATAGAACAAAAATACAGAATTTCATATGGACTAACAAGGGACCTCAAATATCAAAAAGCCTCCTGATCAAAGAGAGAGAGAGAGAATGGAGGTATTGCTATTCCAGACTACAAATTATTCTACAAAATCATAGTATTTAAGCAGGATGATAATGGTACAAAACAAACACTTGACCAATGGAACATAATTGAATACCCTGAAATAAATCCACACATATATATTCAACTAATATTTGACAAAGGAATGAAAAACTTAGACTAGACCAAGGACATCCTCTTCAATAAATGGTTCTGAGAAACCTGGACCAAGGAATGCCAAAAAAATGAACCAAGACAACTCCCTCACATCACGTACAAAAACCAACTCACAATGGATAAAAGACTTGAATGTCAGACCTGAAACCATAAAATACATAGAGGAAAACTTGGGCCAAATAGTTCATGAATTATACTTCAGAAACACATTTTGGATACATCTACAGCTGGTAAATAAAATGAAGGAAAACATAAACGGCTTAAACTACATCAAACTAAAAAGCTTCTGTACAGCAAAAGAGACAGACAAAACAAAAAGAAACCCAACCAAATGGGAGAAAAATTTTGCCCTCCACAAAAGTGATAAGTTATCAGTAACAAAGATTTGCAAGGAACTCACACAGCTTAGCAAAAACAAAACAAGAAGTCCAGTCAAAAAATGGGGAGAAATAAAAAGACAATTCTCCAAAGAGGAAATATAAATGGCCAATAGGCACATGAAAAATTTTCAATATCACTAGCAATCAGGGAAATGCAAATCAAAACCACAATGAGATACCACCTTATACCAGTATTAATGGTCCACATCAAAATAAACTGTATAGTTTAAAACAAAATAATAAAACAAAATAAAATTAATTAATTAAAAAAATAGCAACAACATGTACTGGCATGGATGTGGAGAGAAAAAAACACTCTTACACTGCTGGTGGGAATGTAAATTGATCCAGCCACTATGGAAAGCAGTGTGGAGGACCCTCAAACTAATGAAAATGGAACTACCATTTGACCCAGCAATCACTCTTCTAGGAATCTACCCAAAGGATAATTCAATACTTACACAAAGGGACACCTGGGATGTTTATTGCAGCACTGTTGATAATTTTAAGAACATGGAAACAACCCAAATGTCCCAAAACAGATGAATGGATTAAAAAAATGTGGTATGTGTACACAACAGAATATTACTCATCAGTTAAAAATGACAAATTGGATAAATTTGAGATAACATGGATGTACCATGGATGTACCTAGAAGAAATCATATTAGCAGAAACAAGTCAGAAAGCAAAAGACATGAACCAAATGGTTTCACTAATCTGGAACATAGGAAAAACAAACAAAAGGCAGTAGAAAAAATCAAAACAAGCTAACGTATATAACTGGTGGGGGGGAGGAGGATGAGTGGGAGCAGTCAAGGAGGGAAGGTGGTAGGTGAATCCTGTGGATACAAAGATGTGAAATATATAAATAAATCATTTAAAAAATAATTTGGGCAATACTAAGTTATTTAACTTAGAATAGACTACTATCAAATTTATATTGTCATTAAAAGTATTTTGCTTCATAGCTTTTTAACATTTATATAGATAGATAGATATATCTATCTATATAAAACGTATCAAGGAATTCGACCTTTTAAAGTATATTATATAGTTGGTTTGAATATATTTGTAAGATTATGGTACCATTGTATTATTCATTGCAGATTATTTTCTCACTCCCCTTAAAAAGCCTACACCAGCTAGCAGTCACTCACTTTTTCCCTCTGTTCAAATGGAGGCAACTACTGATTTGCATTCAGTCTCTATGAATTTGCTTTTCTGAATATCTGATGTCAAGGAAACTGTATAATTGTCTCTTTTCATGGCACACTGGCAGATTACCATATCTCTCTGAAGTGAAGAGTTGGCAGAAGAAAAAAAAAATCAATTTAGAAATGCAGGCACTAATCAGCTATGCAGGCACTAATCAGCTATCTCCCTGCAACCCTGCCCACCCATGAAGCCCCCTCCAGATTCAGGTGTGAGTGCTGGGTGGGCCCTCACCACACCTCCAACCAACGGGCAACATCAAGGTCTGGGGACCCCTTAAATGGGACCTGGAAACAAAGGGCTCTTTGCCCACATTTTTGTTTGACTCCCTTCAGGGTGCTAGGCCACCTATTGCCCTGGCAGCCTTGCCCATGCATGCAGCCCCCTCTGGACTAAGGGGGAATGCTGGACATGTGGGTTAATGGGTGGGGAGGGACGGGGGGTCATTGGGGAGGTCTGGAGGAGTCACCCCCTCTGGTCTATAAATCCAGTCAATCCTCACCAGAAACAACTAAATCACTAATTCAGCTGCAGATGCACATGAAAATGGAGACAAGGAGAAAGAAGTAAAGCCCAGAACAAGCAAAAATTTCAGATCCATGGAACACAGGGCTGTAAGATCAGCTATAGTGATGAACTATCTCTGAAAAATAACCAGCAAAGTTTCCACAGATGGGGACAGAATTTCTGGTTCAGAGATGCCTTCAGTACAAGCTGCTTGGCACCCTCCCATTCCACATGTAGAGGAAAGTCACAGAGACGGCAGCGGCTCCAAGACAAACTGGACCAACCATCCTCCAGTGCCTATCATGATCAAGAAACGTTTTGTATGAATATGGTCTTGAAGAAATGCTCCTAATGCCAGGACCAGAATCACAAAGCAAAGAAGAAGCAAAATGTGACAAAACTGGGTCAGAGCGGACTGTGCCATGAAAGGCAAAGAAGCCCCTCCATCTGATCTTCAGTCAAAAACATGACGGTGACAAGACTTGAGAGGGTAAATCCCATACTTCCAAAACACAAAAAGGATGTAAACCATAGTAACCAAAAAAAAGAATTCTCATGCCAGATAGGAGTCTCTTGAAGAAACCAGCCTAAGAATCTTGGAGAGGCCCCTTTGGAGAATTTTAGGGTAGTTTGTTTCAAGCACCTTCACTGCCATCAATTTTAATGACAAAATCTGAAAACCTAGAAAGGCTTTGAACTCTTTGGAATATGGAAATATAGCTTAATTAACGGCATATTTACAAGGAATAAAACTGTAGCAAAAGACATCAAGATGATGTTGACAGGTGACATGAACTGTGGGAGAATTTCAGGGTATATACAATGTTGTAAAATGTATGCATATATATGTGCGTGTGAATATATGTAATTAAAAAAGAATAATAAAAGAATAAAACTGGTAAATGGAGAAATAACCTGTTTCTCTGTAGTTGATTTTTAGTTCAACTCTAAGACTCCAAATTCATAACATCCTTACATATTTTATTTCTGGACAAACTTCACAGACTAGGATGGTGTTCAAAGTGCTACATTGTTATTTAAAACAAAAAAAATTTTAATGTGGGGAAATCCTAAGGTTGCATCTCATTTTAAAAATAAAAGAACCTTTTTCAGTGACTCTTTAGAATGATTTTACCTTCTTTGTTTTTCCTTTGTGATTAACCTTCCAGTAGCTCTGGCTTCTAACTCTTCAGTACAGGTTTCTTTGTGTCCAGCCTCTATAAAGAAGAAAATATTTTTTTAAATAAATAAGACATTTTATGTTACTCAATTCTAAAATATATATCTTTTATCTCTATATCTAAATCTAAATCATTATGTGATTTAAAATTTGTTAAGTTTATCCTAAAGTACACTTTAGGATAGTATACTTTCCTTTTTATGCAACCAGTCATCAAATTCCTTAGGCGAGGGGAGCAATAATAGGAATCTTCCATGTGTCAGAATAGTGGCAAATAACAGAAAATGGAAACCAACATAAGAGTGAGGTCTTTGGCTGGATCATTAAAATAGCCTTTGTAATTTGAGGGCCCTCCACATAGCTTTCCATAGTGGTTGGACTAGTTTACATTTCCACCAGCAGTGTAAGAGTGTCCCCTTCTCTCCACATCCTCACAGTACAGCAACAATGGCTAATCTTCAATTTTTAATGTATTTTCAGCTTTTACATATGACCCAGATCTGAGGATTGCATTTTAATCAAATCAGTACAAAGGTTATTTTTTTAATTTATTTTTTAAATTTTTTTTAACTTTATTTATATATGAATTTTACATCTCTGTGATCTCTGGGGTTCCCCCTCACCTCCCTGACTGTTCCCACCCTGTCCCATCCCCCCGCCCCCCCAGGTCATGTACTTCACTGTGGTTGTTGGCTTGTTTTGACTTTTCTTCATGGATTTTTATTTATCTTTTCCATGTCCCATATAGTAGTGAAATCATTTGGTTTCTGTTTTTTTTTTCTTTTTGACTTGTTTCTGCTAATATGAATTCTTCTAAGTCCATCCATGTTATCATAAAATCATCTAATTTGTCATTTTTAATTGATGAGTGATATTCCATTGTGTATATATACCACATCTTTTTTCATCCAGTCATCTGTTTTGGGACATTTTGGTTGCTTCCATGTCCTTGCAATTATAAATAGTGCTGCAACAAACATCCTAGTACAGGTGTCCCTTTGTACCCATGTTGAAGTGACCCTGTGGTAAATTCCCAGGATAGCAATTTCTGGGTTAAATGGTAGTTCCATTTTCAGAAACCCCTTTCTGGAAAAATGTACTGATGGCAAAAAAATTGAAGGAAAACATAAACAGATGGGACTACATCAAAATAAAAAGCTCTGTACAGCAAAAGAGACAACAGAAAAAACTAAAAGAAGTCCAACTGACTGGGAAAAAAATTTTGCCCTCCACAAGAGTGATTAAGGGTTTAATAACAAAGATCCACAAGGAACTCACACAATTAAACAAAAGCAAAACAAGAAGCCCAATCATAAAATGGGGTGAAGAACTAAAAAGAAACTTCTCCAAAGAGGAAATACAAATGGCCAACAGGCACATGAAGAACTGCTCAACGTCACTAGCAATAAGGGAAATGCAAATCAAAACTACAAGGAGATACCACCTTACACCAGTAAGAATGGCCCACATCCAAAGAACGGGCAACAACAGGTGCTGGTGAGGATGTGGAGAGAAGGGGACACTCTTACACTGCTGGTGGGAATGTAAACTAGTCCAACCACAATGGAAAGCTGTGTGGAGGGCCCTCAAATTACAAAGACTATTTTAATGATCCAGCCAAAGACCTCACTCTTATGTTGGTTTCCATTTTCTGTTATTTGCCACTATTCTGACACATGGAAGATTCCTATTATTGCTCCCCTCGCCTAAGGAATTTAATGACTGGTTGCATAAAGCATCGTGTTCTCATTCTGACAGGGTGAAAGAATTAGTGTTCTACAAGTGATCTTGCTATCCTTGTCCCTTCCCTACTGTTTCCTGCTTACTTTTTGCTCTTGTACTACAAAAGTAGAAAGTTTTATTTTTTTCCTTTGGGGACATGATGAATAATCAAAGATGAACCAATATGTTTTTAAAGCATAAAGGATAATAATTCTATGGCATTCACTTTTTCAAAACAGGCACACCCTACAAAGCATATTTTATATTGGAAACTTCAAAATATATCACAATGTAAAATATATATATAATTTGTAAGACAAATGATTCAAAAATCACAATAAACTCAAAAACCTACAAATTCAGAATAAACTAAATGTTTATAAGATGTCATGATGTTTATACACATTAATATACACTAAAACTACAATTTTTTTGAAAACTAAGTATAATTTACTTTATAACAGGACAAAAAAAGAACAATCCTCATTAGCAAGGGAACAAATATGATTTCTTGCTCTGAATATGTCATGAGTATGTGTGTGTACATATATATTTGTATGTGTGTGTTAAGTATGGTAAAGCTAGCAAATTCATTTGCAGAAAAGTGAAATAAAACTTCAGATATATTATTTTACAAATTGGGAAACAATAAAGAAGAAAATGCTATTAAACTTTGTTTTCATACAATTATCCTGTTTTTAATTTTGAGGGAGGATATAGTGACCCACATGATAAGTTTGTTTTATTTCTGAAATGTTTCCCTTAATTTATATCAACAAAATCTTTTTGATAAATGAGAACCATCCCTTTTTTTTCAAATACTCATCAAATACTTATTTATAGATAAGTTAATTGATTAAGTAAAAACATCAAAATCAAAAGAATTACAAAATAAGATAACTTATGTGTTACATAAAATATGGACATTGAAATTACTACTCTATCATAAACAACTCTAAGTTTGATCCTTCAAAAATCATTCCCCTATAAAGCGGAAGTGATAAAACCTGCCTACAGTCTTTACTGTGAGAAATCGGTAAGAATCACTCAGTGATAAGAATACATTCTAAGAAATTCATCACTAAATACAAACATAAAAAATCAAACTTATAAACTAGATGACAGAGCATACTATATACCTAGGCTACATGGTATAATATATTTTGATCACCTTCTATATGAAATAAAAATGACCAAAATTTTGCTAAAGACACATGATTATATATCACATCATATGCCCAATTTTGAGCAGATTACTATTTTACATCCTTATCCTCTCCTTATAATAACAATACCAACAACAATAATAATGTCTTTTTACTTTAAAGTATCCAGTGAAAATAATTAATTTGATTTTGATATACTTTATAAAAGAGCAGGCATGCAATAAGAAATAGTTACCACAAGATAAGGTGATAGTTATTTATTTTAATGAATCAATGAAATGTTCAATTTAGCTAGAATACAGTAAGATGAAGGAAAGTTTCACTGAAAAAAAGCACACTGGCACTGCTATTTTAGCTTACCTTCCTAAGAAATTAGTATTAATAGAAATAATTTTTAAAGAGCAAAACTTGCAGAAAATGAAAGGAGAAGCAATTTGCCAAGCACTTGGTAGTACTTGCATATGCCTTATTAATTTGTATAAAATCTTAAAGTCAAATTAAATCAATAACGTGGTACATAAATATTAATACTTCTATTCGTCTAATATTTGGAGATTCTTAACTAACTAACACATTGTTTAAGAAAATAATGAAGAATGAGTCTTTTGGCATCATTGAAAGAAATCAAGACAGGTGAGAATATAGTAGGGTATCAGCCAAAAAAAAAAAACAAACACAGAGCTCAAATGATTTCTTTTATATAACCCTAAGTTCAGATTTTAAGAATTCCCAAGATGAAGCTTTAAGATTCCCAAGATGAATATTTCAGAAGGGTAATAACAGCAACAACATTAATAATAGTCTTAACATTTATTGAATGCTTACCATTTACTGTTACTATAATAAATTCTTTGCAACTATTATATTATTTACTCCTCTAACATCCTTGAGACTTAGGTACTATTTTTAGCATATTCCTTTACAGAGAAGAAAACTGATAAAGCTATCAGATTAAAAAGTAATAAATTCAAAACTTAAACCCAGTTCTCACTCTTAACAATAGCACTATATATTCACTCTGGTTTGGCAGATAAAGGACACTGTAAAAACTGTGTTTTAGATAAATTTGTCTCTTTCAGAATGCAGTGTATGTTCTGTATAGATACTGGACTGAAAAAGAAATAAACATGACAATTAAAAAGTTTTTTATCATTTCAGATAAGGAATGATAATGTTTGAAATAATATAATGGGGAGAAGCTAATGGATTGTATCACATTAGTCATTAGAAGGCAGTGAGTGAGTGAGTGAGTGAGTGAGTGAGTGAGTGAGTGAGTGAGTGAGTGAGTGAGTGAGTGAGTGAGTGAGTGAGTGAGTGAGTGAAAATAAAATCAAAATCAAAGTTGTCACTCAAATATTTTCCTGGAAATCTGGGACAAATGGTGTCATTATGTAAGAAAAATATAAGAGGGGGAAAGAACAGACTTGTTTGAACTTACTGATTGAGAGTCCTATTGGATATACAGGTGTCATTATCCAAAAGTTCACAAGACATGTGTTTATGCAGCATGGTAGAGAAATGTAAGCTGAAGATACAAATAGAAGAATGTTTTACAATAGTTAATAACTGACACTAGGTGATTTAACAGGCTTGTCTCATGAGAAATCTTTCAAGACTCTTGGAAACATGTTTTCAGAAAACAACTTTATCCATTAGTTTCAATACCCACCATACCAAACTTTTTCCCATTAGAGTCATAAACAGAGGTTTGTTTGAATTTTATTCTTTTGTTTCTAAGTAAAAGATGACAATAAATAGTAAAATGGTGATAAAGGGGAATTATGGAAACTAGGAATAGAATTCAGCAGCCTGAGTAATCTATGTTTTAGAGAACTACGACTCTGAAAGTTTAAACATGAAATAGTGATTAAAAGGGGCATGTGATTGATCATACTAGCATCCTTTCCTCTATGTCAGTGGGCTACTTCCAGCTCTCACCCCACTAAGTTCTCACCCCACGAATCACTGGGTGATATCGTATGTATTTATTACTTCAAAGAAGAAAGGTTAAATGGAGTAAAGTGCACCTATATATCCTTTTCTCCCCTAGTTATAGATAATAGAAAACCTGCCATGGCATAAAAAGCGCTAATAAAAAGTGTCAAGAAGATGAAAAGAAATTCCAAAATATCGATCCGCTTATTTCTTTCACTTCTCTCTGAATAACAAAGCTGTTTTTCATTTGCATTGTGAACTTTTCAGCAATTTTCTGGGATGAAGACAAATCACCCTCTATTTTCATATAGTAAGACTGCTTGTTCTGCTGTCAATCAGAAGTAGAGATGGTGGAACCTGCTAAACTAAATTATTTTTCACCCCCCCTTTATTGCATTTGAGAAAGTGTTTCCTAGATTCATATAGAATACAATTTGGTCTGTCAGAATAAAAAACAAATTGAAACTAGATGAACTGCACAGTTAGAATATATTTCTAAAAATCTTCAATTTGGGGACAAAAGGTGGAGGAGAAAAAGGGGTAAAAATCTTCAATTTAAAAATGCAGTATTGTCACCCATGAACCATCATCTTAATCTCTTGCACCCATCTCTCCTGGGATTTTACCCTGCCTCGTCCTCCTTTGCTCTATTCTTCAGTTCTGTATCAAAAAAAAAAAAATATATATATATGTAGTATTTTACAAAAGTTTCTGTACATTGCGTCACTGTAAGTAAAATATTTTATATACATCTTGTTTGCAGTATCTCTTCATGTTTTAAATAATATTCAGTACATATCTCAAAAGCTTAAACATTTTAGTCCCTTTCTTTTAAATATGAGTATTTCAAATATTGACAGTAAAAGTGAAATGTTCATATCCAAACTATCTTTAAACTACATTATATTAAGTATTCCTTCACCTTTTCTATAACATTCCACTCAGTTATCTGATAAAACATAGGGTAGAATAACTGTGACTTAATCGAGATTATTTTTAAAGGCTTTTTTTTTCAACAGCCATCATTGAACTATGATTCTAAAATGAAACAAATTCTTGAATGATTGAGCAATAAAGGAGAAATTTCTCTTTTTGTTGCTTCATGAGCTAAGGTTTTTATAGAGTCAAAAAGAAAATAGAGATATTTAAAACATTAAAAAATATTTTTAAAGCATTATAGAGATTCATATTGTTAATGCTAACAAAAACACAATGTGTCCAACGTTCATTAATGAGGAATTTAATTCTTCTAGGAAAGGTCAACGGGATTACTGAAAAGTAACCCAAAATACTGTCTGTTTTTAAAATCAATCTGTCTCCCTGAGCGCTTTCATGTAGCTTAATAAGAATCTGCATGGCTGGCAGAAGTTGAGTAACATATTAACATACGAAAATGTTCTCACTTCCCTCAAGGCCCTCCACTGTTTCTGTGCTCCCTTTCTCTTCCTTGCAATGAAAAAAAAAAAATTAAGGTTAAAAGTCAGCCTCTGTGACTGGGCAGGTGGCTCATGCCGGTAATCGGCAGCCTAGAAAGCTGTATCCTGGGCCAGGGATCGTGGTTCAAGTCCTGCGAGGGGCACATAGCAAGACCTAGTTCCAAAAAGAAATAACTGGGTGTGGTGGTACGCGCCTATAATCCCAGCTACCTGGAAAGCTGAGGCTGGGGATTGCTTGAGTCTGTGGTACCCCAGGCAACATGAGCCTGCAGTTCCATGGGTAAAAAATAGCAAAACCCAGTATCAAAAAAAAGAAAAACAAAGTCAGTTTCTGCAAATACAGATTCACAATTTTAGCCTAACTTCCTGGATTTTATAGGACATTGATTATTTTGCACCCTTAAACTTGGTTTCTGATTTACCCTGCATAGTTATTAAACAAAAATTCATAATCTCCTGAGTAGTCAAGAAAAAGTTCTGAACTTTTCTCCCCCTTTTCCCTAGTGATTGATGCAACCTTTACCATCCTCTTCAATCCCACTGTTCCAGGTAGTCTTGCACATTCTTGGTGTCAGCATCCACCATCTCCATAGTCACATACAAATACTTAAAAATTTCTGATTCTAGTACATTACTCACTTTTTTGTTTCTCCACAGTAAAACCTATGTGACTTTTTACACTGAATGCAACTCAGTGTAATTCAGTACAGTAATCATTTTTTCATACTTCTATTACCTACCACGTCAAATGAATAATCTTTGCTCCTGTCCTTTATGAATTGTCCCAAATATTTCTTCCCAAACCTGTATTGTCAGAATCCCTCATAAGAATCCAAGAGTTTGTCACTGTGAAATTTTATTTACCGTTTGCTACAGTTTCAGATACAGACTAGGTCTCGCTATTTTTGCCCGTGGAACCGCAGGCTCTCGTTGCTCGGATACCACAGACTCAAGGAATCCCCAGCCTCAGCTTCCAGGTAGCTGGGATGAGAGGCGCGCGCCACCACGCCCAGGTAATTTTTTTTTTTTTTTTTTTTTTTTTTTTTTGAACTAGGTCTCACTACCGGCCCCAGGAAGTACTCGAACCACGATCCCTAGCTCCGGCCACTTCATAGGCTGAAGCTTACAAGCACGAGCCACCGTACCCGACCTCTTTAATTATAGAATCTTAATCGTTGTACCAAAAGCCTGAACACTAGTGCTCTTAACTCAAAATGCATTTCATATCTGAACACCTACAAACTACAAAGTACAAATCATTTCACTCCTGATTCTCACTGAACCTTCAGTAGCTGTTCATTGACTTACAACTATGCCTTTTTCTGCCCAGACACTTAAGATAAAATGGCTAACAAGAAAAAGGAAACTTTTGCACTCATGGAACGTATGTTCTTATGAAAAAGTCAGAAAATACTTGTATAGAAAACATAGTGACTAATAGAAACATACGGAAAATAAAGTTTACAGGATAAAGGAGGTTGAAAAATCATTTTGTAGAACATGACTGAGAGAATTTAAGCCACACTGAATAAATTCTCTCGCAAATACCTTCTGTAATTCTTATTATTATTTTATGGTTAATGATGCAGTTCTTTAAAACAATCCTTAAACTGGGTAGTTTTTCAATTAGCCAAAGGAAAGAGCTTGAAATCAAGCAGCTGAAAGGTAATACATTCATTATCAGAAACATTTTGTTTATAACGTATATTCCATTTGCCAATGTTATGATACTAGGGCAAGATCTTTCACCTGAGTAGGAATCTTCTGACTAAAGTTTCATTCATCGTCACAAAACAATTTTCTCACAGTTCAAACTTTGTCTCACTGAATTGAAATAAAAGTTAAACATAAAATATCTGAAGAAAGTGACATTTCATGATTTTTTCTCAATCTTTATAGGCTTTTCATTCTTACTGTAAATCATTAATATTTTTAGTTATTACCGTGATCAGTTACTTCCAAAGATACTTCTATTATACCCATTTTTGTTATGATTGTATAAAATAAAGTTATGAAACTATAAAAGTATACTTAACAGGGATACATGATAAAGTATTAGTATTACCTTATTGATTATGATGGTTGTGAATATATGGGTATAATTTGTGTCACCATTTAAATTATCTCACATTTATCATTCTACTATATACAATTTTTATGTGTAATTTTTAAAAGTTTAAACAATAATAAGTTGAACTGACATAGAAATGTTTAGGGAAAATAGCCAATTTCTTGGTAAGCATGCAAATCCATTGGTGGTAAAGACAGACATGCATTCTCAAATTACCCTAACTTTCAGTGTATCATGGACACACTCTGATTCTATGTTACCTTAGAAATGAAGAAAATCAGACCATGTAGTACAATTGAATTAGGTATTAGGTGAAATTTCCTTAAGGGAGTTTCTCCTGCATTTATTGGTGTCTACCACTTGGATTCATTTTTAAGGTCCTTATATTTAGAGTACTTTTTATTCAAACTTGTCTAATTCTAATTCTCAAGGCTTGAAATACTTTTGACACGTATTCACTTTGTAAATATTTGTTAAATAAGAGAATATTTAAACATTCACATTCATTTTACTTGTGTCCTTATCTATTACTTCAATTAAGTAGTTCTTATTTCAATATTTTATCATTTACATCTTGCAGTTATACTTAGCAACTAGGAATAAATTGGGTAATAGTATTTTCAGTCTCCAGGCTATACTCATATAATATGTCAAAGGAAAATGAGTTTCAGGACTTCACAATGGTATTTGTTGTTTCCATGCATGAAAAGAAGTTGTGTTTATAACTTCTCATTAAAGAAAAAAAAAAAGATTTCATGAAATTTCTAAGAGAATTATAGCAATTAGTTAAAGAGTTACTAAAAAGCAATATTCAGTTTACTTAGATGGAGTATACGTGATGAAGCATTGTTTTCTGAAGTTAGAATGAGTCTTTAGGATCTTAAAAACACTAATTTGATTGGGCTAATACTTTATGATAAAACTGAGCACCATGGCTAACCACATTCAGTGTTTTTGACAAGATATAAAGTCAAATACTTTGTTGGACTAGCATTTATAGTCACTATTAATTCTGGACATGCACAGGTACAAATGTTTATTGAATTCCATAAAACATATAGAGACATTCCACAATCTCAGTTTATTAGCCTACAAAATTACAGAATTCCAGGTTCAGTTGTTCTTTATGAGATTCAAAGACCAAATATTAGACAGGAATACATTTACATTTCTAAATGTTCAATGTAAGTGGTCTCTTTGGTCTTCTCCATTTTGGAGAACTCTATAAATCTAATCCTTAAAGACATTTCTTCTGAAGCAGTGTTGATGCCAAAACAGATAAAACTAAAAATTTTAACTAACCAAATGTCTCCCAATACTGATATCAATAGTCTTGGCATCACATAGATGAAACATTTTGGACAATGAGATCTTCTCTTTGGTATATATATTGAATCATTCATATGAGCATATTCCCCATTGAGGAATGTCACAATCACATGAAAACACTATCTTAAATATGAATTTTTGACTGGGAGTATTACCTTAAATAAATTTATAGACTCAGTCATTGAAACTTAAGTAAATCTTATATAAGATTAAATATATATGCATATATACACATTTATATATAGTAACATGCACATAGACATACAAATACATATAGATGTGTGTATAAATGGAATAATTATGTATGAATATATGAATGCATAGATGCATATATGCCAAACTATTTTAAATAAACCATTTATCTTGTCAAAATTTTGTTAAAAATTT
This sequence comes from Uropsilus gracilis, assembly GCA_004024945.1. Classification (NCBI taxonomy): domain Eukaryota; kingdom Metazoa; phylum Chordata; class Mammalia; order Eulipotyphla; family Talpidae; genus Uropsilus; species Uropsilus gracilis. The sequence continues at coordinate 7,284 of PVHY01005634.1, read as the reverse complement.
ATAACACTATCACCTTGCGGTGGAATCTGAAAAAAACATTAGTTATACAATCTTTTGACTAAATTAAACTATACATAGAAAACTATTATATAAATATATCTTGTTTAAAGTGAACTTACAGAACATGATTAGAGAAAAGTAATACCTACAGATACAAAGTGGAAAAAAAATGAAGTATAAAATAGACTATTAAAATAAATGAACAAAATAAATATAGGATGGAAGAAGGACAAAATCAGAACTAGATAAAAACATCCAGTATACAAATAATTTGATGTTTCAAGGAAGAAAGAATATCTAGAGATTTCCAGACACAGTTTTGTTACTACAATACCAAAGAGAAACAATTATAAGAATCTAGACAGCAGAATATAATGCAATTATAAATCTTGAAAAAAAAACCTTCTTATGTAGAAGTGTAAAAATATTGCTTTTTTTTGAGGAACATATCTTAAAATTAATGGAATAAAGGTAATTTTTTTCATTTTCTATATTGAAAATGTGTACTCTCTCAAATTAAAATGTGTACAAAAACAATGACTTAATATATGTTTGAAGTACTTAACATAACTGCTAGGAACTCTAGAAATGGAAAGAAAGAAACAGGCACACCAAACCAATTAAATGCTGATTACATAGCCTTCTTACAAATTATAGAGAAAAAGGGAAGTATTTAAAATAAATAAAAATCATAAAATTAAATATTAACATTTTTATAAGTTTACCATAATGTAAAGCAAGCTTAAGACATAACTATACACTATATATATATTTAAAACATAACTATACACTATATATATTCATATATATATACCAATATATATATATCAATAAAAATATTAAGAATGGATTTCAGATTTTCATCAATAACATAGTTTTTACCCTAACCATAAAGTGAAATCAAATATGCCTTTAAAACAGTGACATCAATATGTTAGCATCATAAAAGAAACACAGTTTGGATAGATTTAATAATGAAAATGAAATATAGCAGCTTAAGTGTGATTTCAGTTAAGTAAACATACAAATGTAAACATGTATATGGGGCTTGGAGTAGATATTTATGTGTATATAGACATAGGAAAAGGGAAAAAATAATCTTATAAATGTGCAGACAATAGAGGGTAATGAGGGCAAAAAGGAAAAATATTAGTTAGGATAGAATAGACAATTATTTGGAAACAATTAAGTTCATAATGCTATTATAATCACAAAGATGTATTTCTAACTCATGCAGTCCATTTATTTTAGTTTATCAAAATTCATTGCTCATCTTCATCACTCAAAAAACTTACTCTGACCTAGCAGACATCATTCTGTTGAATGTTAGAAGGAAAAAGAGAGCTAAGGTGGCTCTCATTTCCACTCACAATTGATTGGCTACAATCAGTCATTTGGAACTTGATGCATTCCAGTGAATCAAGAAGTATAATTCTTCCAAAGATACAAAAGCTATCTGAAGATAGGTAAAAACATTAATACTATAGTAAAAGAATGCCTGGACAATACTGAATAATTTTATTTTTTGAATTCTTCTATAATTTTATTTTTTGTTTTATAATGAACACATATAGCTTTATGCAAAAGAAATCAATATTATGTGGAATGCTTTCTAATCTAAATTATACAAACACAATTCAAATTGGTTTAAAGAAGACAAATTTATCTGGTTCATGTACTTAAAAGTCTTAGGAGTAAGATTATCTTTATGTGTGATTTGATCAGCAATGTTAATTTATGTCTCTGAAATGTTGTCAAATCTGATCACTTCCAAGTGAAGCCTCACTTTGGAGTTGATTTTGCTCCTGTCAAACAAACAAAATTTTCTGAACTCCAGGTTTCGATTCCTCAAAAGTAGGCAAGTATTTTACTTCTCTTCAGCACTGGGACAATGTTTTTTATTTCACTACAATTTAACCAACTCTATCACATACCCAATTTTTAACTAACTGAAGTGGAAGGAGAAAAGAGATGCATTTGCTCCAGTGATTCTTCATCTTGCTACACCTGAGGAAGTTTTAGAATATCAGTGAAAGAACTAGTGCGATTGCTGAGGAAGAAGGATCAGAGGAAGCTCCCTGTTTTGTTCCCATGAGAATAAACTAGTATGTTTTATGCAGGTACTAAATTCAGAGGGTCTGTGATTTAGTGTGAAACCAAAATACTGCCTGAATATCAGAATCCCTTGATGTCAACAAGAGATACTGAAAACCTTCAACTCTGTGAAATGAAGGGTGAGTGGAGGCAGGCATCAGCTGGGGCAGAGTTTCTGCCTGTGGATCTAACCATGGGGAGATATACATGAAAGTGTTGGGGACAGCCAGCTGGACAGGACCCAGAATGAGGAATACAAAGTTCAGGAAGGCACTAACCCCCTTACCCATTTCCCTTTTGTTCAGGAGGCTCTGGAATTCAAGTGGATGTAGTGAAAGGGAGCTGAAAGCACTGGAAAGCTACAAGTCCAGCTGACAAATTACAGAGTTACAGGTGAAGTCCAGAGGGAAAAGTGACCGGCAGTACAAGTCACACAAGTCCAGCCACACAAGGTCACCAGAGAGATCCTCCCCATAGTCCTTCCCCAACACCTTAAGAAACCACTACAGATTAGTTCTCCTTGACATATGGTACCATCTGTTGGAAAAGTTTGAATTTCAACACCATTAATAGTCAGGAAGTCAAAATAGGGGAACAGAAAAATAACATAAATGGAGAAAACTACACCCCAGAGAGAGAAAAAAATTCCAGAAGCCAACCAACATGGAAGATCCTTTATACCTATCATATAGACTTTCAAAATGACCATGATAGAGAAATTTTAAAAAACTGAAGAAAACACAGAGACTATATTCAAAGATATACAAGATACTTCAGAAAAGCAAAGGAATCCTAAGAAGTAAAGTTAATGAGTAGAGGATGGAAACTGTAGTTTTAAATAAGAAAATAATGGAGCTGCAAATGTAAAAAGATCAATAGAGAAGATTAAAAACTCTGGAGAAAGTTATGAAATATAATAGACCAAGTGGAAGATCAAATCAATGTGTTGGAGGATAAAGCACAAATAACCCAGGTGGAAGAAGAAAGAAAAATACAATGAAAATATAAGGAAGGCACGCTATGAGAACTATCTGACTCTATGAGGAAAGACAATATGAGAAAAATGGATAAAGAGGTTGGAAAGAGAAGAGGAAGAGGACATATTTAAGAAATAATGGAGGAAAATTACCCAAACCTGGAGAAATAACTAACAAGGTTTCTTGTAACTTTCCAAAGTTGTACACATTCATTGATGTGCCTGTATTGTACCCATCTAAGTGTGTAAGTATATATATGTACACCCATAAGACACACATATACCCATGCACACACATCCTAAACCCCTGCCCTTGGAGGTTATTTAGTCCAGGATTGAGATCTTCTGTGCACCTGGAGCTCCATCCACTCAAGTCCCAAAATGAAATAAGCAGACTAGAAAATGAATAAGATTAATTAATACGGATGACTATTAATCACTCTAAGTGTCAAATAATAGCATAAGTGTCTACGATCTTTCTTTAGAAGTTGGATGATATTTCTGTGCCCAGAAATAGGCTATAGAATGTTTGCATCAGCAGCACATACACTAAAATTAGAACGATATGGATAAGATTGGCATGGTCCCTATGCAAGAATGACATGCAAATTTGTTAAGCATCCCATATATTTAGCACTTCAGGCAAGAAGAGACTGGAGTCACATATTCAAGAAAATAAATACCAGCCAAGAATACTCTACCCTATGAATATCTCCTTCTTTATGATGGAAAAATATGAACCTTTACAGACAGTTTACAGAAATTCACCACCATGAAACCCCCCCTCCAAGAAACACTATGAGAAATCTTAAGACCAAAGCCAACAGAAAATAAACAGGAAAAACAAAACAAGGAAGTAAACAGAACTCCAAAATGACCACCAAAATGCCAACTTCAGACTCCCAAGTATCAATAATCACTTTCTGTTAACAGTCTAACTCATCAATCAAAAGATACATAGTAGCAGACTGAATAAAAAAATAGAACCCAACATCTTTCTGCCTCAAGGAAACACATCTAAACCCCAAAGATAAGTACAGACTAAAAGCAAAGGGCTGGAAAACAATTCTTCAAGAAAATGGCCTCAAAAAGAAGGCAAAGGTAGCCATTCTTGTAACAGATAAAGCAAGCTTTAAGAATTAAGAAAATTAAGAAAAATTAAGAAAAGTGACAAAAGATAAGGAAGATCACTAAACAATGATAAAAGAGTTAATTTACCAGAAAGACTTTACAATTACTAACATATATTTACCAAATAATGGAGCACCAGAATTCATAAAAGAATTACTAGCAGAAATGAAAGCAAACATTAGTGAAAATATGTATGTGGCAGGTGATTTTAACACTCTCTTAACACCAAAAGACAGATCAACAAAATAGAAACTACATAATGACACAAAGGCTTTAAAGAAAAACCTAGACCAAATGGACCTAATAGATATCTATAGGACACTGCACCCAAGGGAAAGAATGCTTTCTCTTCAAAGACACATGGCTCATTTTCTCTAAAATTGACCATATATTAGACCACAAAGCAAACTTTAATATATATATAAAGATTAAAATAATACCAACTTTTTTCTCCAATCATAAAGGTATCAAACTAGAAATCAACAATGAGAAAGGATAAGGAAAGTACACACTACATGCAGACTGAAAAAAAAAAAAAACAGGTTATCAGAAGAGCAGTGGATAAATAAGGAAATCAAAGAAGAAATTAAAACATACATGGAGAAAATGAAAAAGATGACACAACATTCCAAAATGTGTGTGACTCAGTAAAAGTAGTACTAAGAGGAATGCATATAGCAATACAGGCCCAAATAAAAAGGACTGAAACAACCCAAAGAAATAATATAATCTCTCAACTTGAGGAACTAGAAAAAGAGCAAAAAAAAAAAAAAATCCAAAACCTAATAGAAGACAGAAAATAATAAAAATTAAAGCAGAAATAAATAAAATAAATAACAAAATAAATAAATAAATGTTCCAGAAGATAAATAAAACCAAAAGCTGGTCATTAAAAAAATAAATAAATAGATAAACCCTTAGCCAGGTTCACAAAGAAAAGGGAGAAAACTCAAATAGAATCATAAGGAAAAAGGAGAAATTACAAAAGACACAGCAGAAAACCAAAGATAATTAGAGACTACTACCAACATCTATATACAAACAAATACAACAACCTGGATGAGATGGACAAATTCCTCAAACAATGCAGCCATGCAAAATTGAACAAAGAAGAAACAGAGGACTTAAACAGGCCAATCACAAGCAGTGAAATTGAGGCAGTCATCAGAACTCTCCCTAAAAACAAGAACCCAGGTCCAGACAAATTCACAAATGAGTTCTACCAAACATTCAAAGAGGATATAACACTTGTACTGCTAAAACTATTCCAAAACTTTTGAGAAAGAAGGAAAACTACCAAATACATGCCATGAAGCAAACATTACACTAACCAAAATCAAACAAATATAGAGCAAAGAAAGGAAATTATAGACCAATTTTGCTTATGAACACATGCAGAAATTCTAAACAAAATCCTGCAAACTGAATCCAACAGTGCATAAAAAATATTATTCACCATGACCAAATGGGATTCACCTAGGGGCATAAGAATGGTTCAACATCTGAACATTAATCAACATAACCCATCACATCAACAAAGAGAAAATAAAAACTATATGATCATAACAATAGATGCAGTAAAAGCATTCGATAAAATGCACACCCATTCATGGTGAAAACCCTTAAAAAGTTGGAATTAAAGGAATATATCTCAATAAAATAAAGCCATTTATGATAAACCCACAGCAAACATCGTCCTTAATGGGGACAAAAAGAAATTATTTCAATTAAGATCTGGAACCAGACAAAGATGTTCACTCTCACCACTGTTTTTCAACGTAGTTTTGAAATTTCTGGGTAGGGCAATAAGGCAAGAGAAAGATATAAAAGAAGCACAAAGAGGGAAAGAAGAAAAGAATCTATCATTATTTGTAAAGCATTCTAAGACCTACATTTCAGAAACCCATTTCAGACACATCTACAGATGCAAAAACATTGAAGGAAAATATAAACAGCTAGGACTACATCAAATTAAAAAGCTTCTTTATAGCAAAAGAGACAATAACCAAGAAAAAAATAACTCAACCAAATTTTTTTATCCTTCCATATAAGTAATAAGGGTCTGATAACAAAGATCCACAAAGAACTCACACAACTTAACAAAAAGAAAGCAAAAGCCCAATCAAAAAAATGTGGAGAAGAACTAAAAAGACTCTTCTCAAAGAGGAAATACAAATGACCAACAAGCATATGAAAAACTGCTCAACAACACTAATGAGCAGAGAAATGCAAACCACACTGAGATGCCATCTTTTACCAGTAAGAATGGTCCATATTTAAAAAAAAAAAAAAAGGAATGGGCAACAGCAAGTTCTGGCATGGATGTGGTGAAAAAGGAACACTTTTACACTGCTGGTGTGAATGCAAATTGTTTCAACCACTATGGAAAATGCATGTAGAACCCTCAAACAATTGAAAATGGAACTACCATTCAATCCAACAATCCCACTTCTGAGAACCTACCTAAAAGCTACAAGAGCACTAATTCAAAAGGACCCCTGCAACTGGATGTTTATTGCAGCACTATTTACAATAGCCATGATATGGAAACAACTCATATGAGCACCCAAAGATGAACTGATCAGAAGGTTGTGGTATATGTACACAATGGAATATTATTCATCAATCAAAGAAGACAAACTTATGTCATTCACAGCAACATGGATGGGGCTAGAATGAATGATGTTAACAAAAGTAAATCAGAAATAAAAGAGAAACATGGGATGGTCTCACTTATATGAGGAATATAGGGAAAACAAATGGACAAGAAAAATTTAAAAGTAACTGCCAGTGGAACTGAAGATTAGAACAAAAGAGGGATAAGGGTGTATAATTGGGGGAGGTATGGGCACAAGAAATCAAGATGATGGTTCTTATGTGATGGGGTGGCGGGGGAACCTCAGAGTAGACAATGATGTAAAGATAGAAGATAGATAGATAGATAGATAGATAGATAGATAGATAGATAGATAGATAGATAGATAGATAGATAGATAGATAGATAGATAGATAGATAGATAGATAGATAGATAGATAGATAGATAGATAGATAGATAGATAGATAGATAGATAGATAGATAGAT
>PVHY01005633.1:31680-81445 GCA_004024945.1 Uropsilus gracilis | reverse complement strand
TTTTTTTTTTTTTTTTTTTTTTTTTTTTTTTTTTTTTTTTTTTTTTTTTTTTTTTTTTTTTTTTTTTTTTTTTTTTTTTTTTTTTTTTTTTTTTTTTTTTTTTTTTTTTTTTTTTTTTTTTTTTTTGAGACTAGGTCTCACTATTTTTTGCCTCTGGGACCTCAGACTCTGGTTGCCCAGGGTACCACAGATTCAAGCAATCCCTAGCCTCAGCTTCCCAGGTAGCTGGAATTACAGGCGTGTGCCACCACGCCCAGCTATTTTTTTGGAACTAGGTCTCGCTACAGGCCCCAGGCGGGACTCTAACCGCGATCCCTAGCCCCTGCTGCTTCATAGGCTGAAGCTTACAGGCACGAGCCACCGTGCCCGGTTTGGTGGTCCTGACTTCTTTTTAAATCTCCTGGCCTTAGATTGAATGAGAAAAATCTTTGATCTGGTATTTTCTGTGAGCCTTTATCCTTAATGTTTTGAATTGCCAACTATCCGAAAGAATATAAAGATAACAAATTTGCATTGAATCTGTAGATTGCTTTTGGTAGGATGGCCATTTTGATGATCTTAATTCTTCCAATCCATGAGCAGGAGATGTCTATCTACTTATGTCTTCTTCTATCTCTTTTAGCAATGGTTTAAAGTTCTCTTTGTATAGTTCTTTCACATATTTTGTTAGTTTTATTCCCAGGTATGTATGTATGTATGTATGTATGTATGTATGTATGTATGTATGTATGTATTTACTTATTTATTTTTTTGGTGCAGTGATAAATGGAATTATTTTTTTAATTTCTTCTTCAGCATGACTTTTTGGTATAGAAAAACCACTGACTTCTGTGTGTTGATCTTGTATACATCTACCTTGCTCAACAGGCTTATTGTTTCAAGCAGTTTTTCTGTGGATATTTTAGGGTTCTCTACATAGAGAATTATATCATCTGCATATAATGATAGCTTCAGTTCTTCTTTCCCTATATGTATTTCTTTTATGTCTTTCCCTCTCTTGCCTTATTGCCTTAGCTAGCACTTCCAACATAATGTTAAAAAGTAGTGGAGAGAGTGGGCATCCTTGTCTGGTTTCAGATCTTAATTGAAATGATTTTAGTTTTTCTCCATTTAGGATGATGTTTGCTGTAAGTTTGTCATAGATGGCTTTTATTGTGTTGAGGTATGCTCTTTTGATCCCCAGTTTTTCAAGCAATTTTATCATGAATGGATGTTGGACTTTATCAAATGCTTTCTCTGCATCTATTGAAATGATCATTTGATTTTTGGTTTTCTCCTTACTGATGTAGTGAATGATATTAATTGATTTCCAGATGTTGAACCATTCCTGTGCCCCTGAGATAGATCCCACTTGGTCGTGGTAAGTAATGCTTTTTATGAATCATTGGATTCAATTTGCCAGGATTTTGTTTAAATTTTTTGCATCCTTAACACTGATTTTTAAATGAACTCTTATCCCACTCGACTATTTAAGTTTTTTAATAACCAAAAGTATACTCAATAACCTGCCCAAGTATCTATTCAGTGTTTGCAGGGAAGCTTAATAAATTATGTATTTTTTAAATATTTCTTTTTAAATTCTGTTTCCCTTTCTATTACCCTCAGGAACCTCAACTATTCAGCAAAATGTCCCTAATATTATACTATACATGCTTCTCTGGACCCTGTTTGATATAGAGTTTTATATTAATGTCTGTTAAGCTTGTATTTATATTTTTTCTCCAACAAAATTTTATATCCTTAATGAAAACTTGACTTTTTTGACTATTGTTGACAATACTCTTAAGAGTAAAGTTATAAGTGCATCTTGTCATTCAATAAGTATTTGTTAAAACTTAATTGGCGCATGAGTTAAAGAAAGAAATCGGAAAAGGAGAATTACCACTCCAGTTTAAAAAGTTGAAAATATATAAGGATTCATGGTTCTTAATATTGTGCTTTTAAGAAAATGTTTTACTTCTGTTCTCTTTGATCACTGGAAGATATAAAATGTTAAGTCTAATAAAATAGATGATTTATTATATATATTCCAAAAGATAGAAAATACTTCCAAATTACATATTTATTAATTTCAGACACCAACTCTGACTTGTAATAGGAAACATTAGCCTGTGCTAACATATGTGAGTCATTGCACTATAAAAATTGCATTAAAGCCTGTGTTACTTGAAAACAATTGATGTTAAGAGTTTGGTTTTATGATGAAAATTTCCAGGCTCTTTAGTAAAAGAGATAGCTCAGGGAATGCATAAACTGAGAAAGCCATTCTTTAAGGTTTTCTTGACTGTACTGGTCATTTAGACTTTTCTTTAGACATGGTCTGGTTTATTAGCAGCATGCCTGTTAACAGAAGATTGCCTAGTGCTATCTCAGTTCTTTGCCTATTTCTAGTTTTTAACAAATCCTTTGTAAACATTGAAACATCTTTCATTTCCTTATATTTCCTACATTTTATTTTTATGTAGGTCTTTCTTATAATTCTTTACATAGAGGGCTCAAGTTTTGGTATTCTGCTTGGAACCCTTGGATATTTCTGGAAATTACCAATATGAAACTGTGAACTATATGGCATAATAATCATCAAGACTTCTTTGGAGGAATTCTTTCTCTCTAGTTCCCAGGGGATAGTTTAGCTATAATATAACCTAAGAAATAAATCCAAGGAAGGATATTGGATACTGAAAATGAAGTTTAAAGCACTATAATCTGTTCTTCTAGGAGTATTCATGGATTTGAGTTGACAAAATGAGGATGCATAGTTGACTTACCCAACACTAAGTTGACTTAACTTTAAAAAGAATACAGTGAAAAGAACAATGCAACATCATAGCGGTAGCATGGGACTCCTAGCACAGACCCCACTGTTCTAATTATTTTACATTTAAGTTACATATAACCATGAAAGATGAAACTAAGTCAATCTTCTGGAAGCCTTTCATGCTTTATGTTTAGTCATTTAGCCCCTTCAGAAATAAGCAACTCTTATTTCTCTGTTACCTGAAATGGTTACATATCATCATTCTACATATTACTTGGTACAGTTGCTTTGTATAGTACATGGACCTTAGTACAACCTTATTTATTTTAGATCCAACATAAATAAACTACCAATAATTAAGTGAGTTACAAGGAAATTATCCAAGGATCAAATCCTCATGTATCTTGAGGCAAGGCAAAGGTCATAGAACCAGTTATTAAACCCAACTATTCAACTGTACTTACAAATGCATAAATAATAAATGAAATGACATCTGCAAATAAACCAATTATTAGAGTTATATTTTAATGGGATACTGCTGTGACATTACATTGAAATTTCTTTGTTTTTAAGTAATATTAACACAGAAAATATTTGACAGCACATAAGCAATGTAAATAGATTTTCTTTGTGTTTTCATGTTCAAATAATTAGTAATGCGTAAGGTTTAAAAGAGAGAAAGTCATGTTTTTTTTTTACTTTGGTTTTTGGCAATTATTAAAAATAAGAGGTCTCACTGTAAATTATCTGGAATTTTATTTTTACCTTTTAGTTTTCAGAATTTTAGTTTTCCTTAGCAAGATCAAAGTAAATAATACTGTAAAAATATTATTATTATTATGGCTAATGAAGTATTTTAATGTGAATAGTATTGTAATTGTTTAAATAAGATATTCATAGATTTTATTAGTCAAAATATTAAAAGCAATAAAGTACCATTTATTAACTAAAAAAATATTTATGGCACAGTTTTTGAAAATTGTGAAAATAATTTATTGTCAGTTTTAAGTCTTTCTCCCGAAAAAGTGTCTCTGTAGCTGAAAGTCAAAATATCACTATAGATCTCTGAATAATCTGTTATTATTTGATGAAATTCTTCTGGAAATATCCCTAGTTGGGTTGTAACTGTTGGGTTGAACAGTTAGTATTTTAAATGTGGTATATAAGAAAGATCCATGATTTTATAGATTTCACTAGGTGATAATGTTTCAACCATAAGAAATAATGAAAATTTAGGAAATGTCAAACATCAAGGCAATATAAAACCTCACATAAGAACATGTTAGAAGTAGATTCCAATAACCTTCCCAAGTGATAGACTGAGACTATTAAGGACTATTATTACATTATTATTATTACTATTTTGCACAGTAGAGGTAGTGGAAACAGCAAAAAGAGAGAGTAGAAATGGTAAGCAAATTTAGATTTAAAGCCTCTGGAAGCTGAATCTTGTTCCTTTACTGTCCCTTTATTTGAATTAGTGTCTTTAATTAAACTTCCCACAGGTTGTCTTGAAATGTAATGCATGAAATCTCTTATAGGATGTAATTTTTGGAAGTACAGAGGTAAGAGACAATTTCACAGTCTAAGGTGATGCAGATATCTATCCAAGATCCTTCATAAGTACTTATTCTAGAAGGTAATGACCAATCTAAGGAAATTGGTTTTCCCTGAAAATTTCTTTAGAACATCTGTGAAGGTAATTGAAATTGTATATTTGAGTATTCCCTATAAAAGAGAGAATGGAAAGTACTTCTGGATTATGTAAATTGAATTTCTCCTTTCTGCAAAGAGAGATGAGTTCTTTGTAGACATTACCTCTAGTATTTTTAACTCTCTTAGAAATAGTATGAAAAGTCTTTAAGATACCCTGTACCTTGGGTAATCCTTTGCATAAATGCCACATCTCCTTGTGCCTGCAACAAACAACAACACAAATCCTGGATGCAGATAAGTGAACAGTTTGTAATCAATAGTGCTTTGTATCAGTTTCCATTTGGAAATCAATGTAGTCATTTGTGACACTGTATATATATATATATATATATATATATATATATATATATATATATATATATATACATATACATATATATCCCTTAGTATATCTAAAAATTTTGTTCTATGACTTATTAATTTTAACAATGAATTGACCTGATACCATTTTTCATTCATTTTTCACACTATATTTGGAAACACAGTCTAAAATAAAATAACTGAATCAGGGCCATGGGAGTCTTTTCTTTTACTGGGGCTGCCCTCTGGAAGCACTTTCTCGCTCCCTAAAGAGCTTATGCTTTTACCAGCTAAACTTAAAATGGAAAACATGTCCATTTCCTGTACATTTTGTCCTTCATCCAAAGTATTTTTTCTCTGCCTTTCATGTTAGCATTAAAAAAAAAATCCTCATTGTACCCTAGTGCATATATTAAAATACAAAATAAAAAAAAAGATTAAATGTGTAAACTGAAAAGTCAGCAAGCAACTAGAAAGCCTAACACCAAAAATAAAAAGATAAAAATGTTGGTTAAAAGGTTACAAAGAAAAAAGAATATGAATTCTGAAAGGGGTTTAAGTATAAACAGCCCCCTGACCTAGGGTTCAAATACAGAAAGAATTGAAGGGTTGGATGTTGAATATATTTTTTAAGGCAGATGATTTGAAAACTTCAATCCTTAGCTTAACTAAAAAACATTCAGGAAAAGCAGTATTTGAATGTCTACCCTCAAGTTCAAGAGGAGGAATCCTTTGGGATTTTCTGGATAGAAGAAACTCTATTACAGCATTTTCCTGGCCTGAAAGCCTACTTAGGAGGAAGTGAACAGAGCTTAGCCCCAAGGCCAAATTTCAGGCTCAAGTGAATGAACTGCCAGGACATCCTACACACCGGACAAAGACAGAGAAGCCAAGACTACCCACATTCTCATGCTCTTAAAAACTGGGGAACCTCAAGGGGGTACTTGATTTATGTGGAATAACTGGCCTGCCCAAATATATTTCAGAAAGAAAACTTTTCCAGCACTCTCACCTGGGATTATGGGCTCTGGAAAATGGTGGTGGAAGAAGGAAATAGATTAAATTGCTTCTTGGCCAAGGCATTCAAAGTCTTGGAAAAGAGCCTAAGGTTGGGAAAATAACAATAGCCAGAAGCTAATGAGCACTTACTGTGACATGCCACATAGTTTTGCATGTAGATACTCCTCCTATGTGACGAAACTCTTATGAGGCATATGGAAATATTACATTGATTTTTACGGATGAAGAAATAAGTCTAGACTGGTTAACTAACCAGTGAACATGCTATGAACATGCTATAACTAACCTGTGAACATGCTATGAACATGCTATAACTAACCTGTGAACATGCTATGAACAATTATGAACAACTTGCGAATAGCCAGGTATCAAATTTGGGTCTGCCTGAATTACGGCCTATATTCTTGATACCTACAGGGTTGAAGAAATGAGCTACTGCAAAAAAGATCTGAAGTAGGAGACAAACTTAACATACAATTTGTATGACTATTCAAATGAACAGATCTCACAAGTAAGGGATGTCAAAGATGTTTCTTTAGAATTTATCTATAAAACGATAAAATGTTAGGGGCACAATTTGCATATTTACTCAAGCTTTATAATTTGGAACCTCTATAAATTAGGCCTACTTGTTCACCAAAGATTATCAATCTAAGTTATGAATTTAAAAATAATGAAAAGTAAATTTTAAATCAAATAATTTTAATTCAACAACAATAAAATGTTTTTCTATTACTGTTATATATGTTTCCAGACATCCTCTCTCTTGCAGTGAATGCCCAACTCAGTGGTTAGAAAAAAATACACATTAAAAAAAAGTTTTTAAAACACTGAAGTAGGTATATTTCCCATATTTTAAAAGTAACAGCTGACATTTGGGAAAAACATACTAAAAATCACAAAATGTCATGTAAGTTTCAAATTTAGTTGTTTCTAACTCTAACATCCATGCATTTAGTGTGATATAAAAAGCGGCAAAATTTTTAAAAACTGTGCTGTTGCAGATAATGAATAGAGTGGGTAGAAAGGGGGTTATCTTGAGCAAGTTTTTAAATGATGAGCAAATTTTTTGTGGAATAAAAACTGGCTGCATATGTAAATATGGAAGTGTTCATGGGAAATATTTTTAGCCACTGCATTCAAATTTGTTTGCATCATAACAAGAATAATATTTTATGTCAAACTGTGAGAAATGATAAAGCTCTTCTTAGGTAGAAGCAAGTTGCCTGAGTGCTCTGGAAAAACCTCCATATGACCAGCTACCCTATAAACTGAGTGGTACATATGTTATCACACTTTTAATCCATTGACTGCATTTACAAATTGAGAGACTTAGATGTCAGCATATAAAATAACATGCCAAAATAAAGATATGAAGAAATTTATAAAATACTTTTAAAACTATGAGGTGTCCAGCTTGGTTTAGGAGTTGAGAAGAGATGATATTGGGGATGTAGGTGAGAGTCATATTGTCATATTTCTTATATGCCATGTATATGAACATCACATTACATTATATATACCAAAACAACAGTCAAAACAACCAAACCTTAAATAGTGCAATAATGAAAAAAAAATCCCTCTTTCAATATAATGTAATTATTTATTAAACTCTGGGTTCTTTGATATTTTGAAGTGGTTATTAGTTACACACCTCCTACTGATATCAACTATTAATATTAGATAAAGCAAAGTAAAATACACTAAAAATGAAATAGTTTTTAAAAATGTTTTATAATAACTAAATAAGACACTGAGAAACCAAAATTTTTAAATGGAAAGAAGTATATTAAAATGAACACTACATTTGAGTCTTCTGTTATCATTTTGATTGCATTAACCCTAAACATACAAATTGTTCACAAAATGAAGGCAGGAAACAGAAGAAAAAGAAAAAGTTGAATTTCAGAGTTTCCACAAGAGACATAATTTTAGAGAACAAACTAAGGGAATTTCAGAAAAGTGACTGACAGCTACATAGTATTTCTACTATTAGTATTTAGTGAATATGAGATATGAAGAAATTTTAAGATTCTGCTTAGAAGCTGAATACCATAGCAGGGATTTTTTTTAATTTCATGGTACTGGAGATACCAAAGGAGAAATTCAGATATCCCATATGATTAATCCTACTTAAGTACTTAATCTTTTTAAAATTGAGATTCCTGAAAACACTAGATATTAGGATAAGTACAAATTAAATGTAGGCCAATTTTAGCTAGATGAAAGTGATCTGTCTCTACCACAATATCAGTGGAAAAATAAACATACAAACTCATCTTCAGAAAAAGATATCTGGAACTTCTATAAATTTTTCTACATACTTTCCAACTTAAAATAAAAATATCAAAGAACAATTAACTGAAAAAAAGAAAAAAATGATACACAGATCTAAAAGTCATTCAAATTTTGGAGTTAAACATAGATTTGAAATAACTGAAATTTTAAATAACTGAGATATATATATCTCATATATATAATCCTCTCTCTCTCTTTATATATATATGCATATATATGTATATATATGTGTATATATATATGTATATATATATGTGTGTGTGTGTGTATATATATAGAGAGAGAGAGAGAAAGAGAGAGAGAGAAAGAGAGAGACTAGGTCTTGCTTTGTTGCCTGGAGAACCACAGGCTCACATTGCCTGGGGTACCATGAACTCAAGAAATCTCCAGCCTCAGCCTCTCAGGTAGCTAGGATTACAGGCATGCACCACCATGCCCAGCTATTTTTTGAGACTAGGTCTCACTATGTTGCCCTGAGCAAGTCTCTAACCCCAGGACTCAAGTGATTCCTAGCCTCAGCCTCTTTTCTGTAGACTGTGACTAAAGGCATGCACCACTGTGTCCGGCCCTGAGATTAATATATTTATTAAATAGATAAGAAGATTCATAGGTGATAAGGTGGTGGGAGAACCTCAGGATAGATAGATATATATGTAATATATATGAGTGTGTGTTATTTATATGTGCAATCAATTTTTAAAAAACAATAAAATTACATACATTTTTTAAAAAAGAATGCTTTTGTACTTAAAAGGGTAGCAACTGTCTTCTGAAATGTGCCCCATAAAACGCGTCGTGGATTTCTTATACCAACGTGACTTTCCCAGACAAAGTGTATTCCTTATTTTCACACAAATTTTCCAAGAGTGAAAATGAAGGGAGAGTTGGGGTTTTTTTAATATATGTATATTATTATAAAGTTTATTCCGGTTGACAATTTAGGCCATAGACATGTACGTGAAATTTCCATAAAAGGGATGAGTATGTGGGGGGTTAGAAGGGGTGGAGATGGGAGAGAGTGGAAAGGGAGGCTGTGTGTGTGTGTGTGTGTGTGTGTGTGTGTGTGCCCCAGGGAATACAAAGATGTGAAACACATATATAAAAAAATAAATAAATTAAGAAAAAAAAAGGAATCAGTACAATTTCTACCCTGGAGAGAAGCAGCTCTCCTGCCTGTCTGGCACTATGCAGATGGCTCTCTCTTTCTCCATTCTCTAATAACACTGTCCCTTTTTTGTGTCCTCTTTTTTTAAAAATTTAATTTAATTTTTTTAATTTGCATATATATGTATATTTATAATTATATAACAGTCCATTATTGTGTACCCCGGGGTTTTCCCACTTCACTAACATTTTTTTTAACTATCCTGATCTTTTGTGCTCTTCACCTCCCCCACTTTATTCCCCCTCCTCTTCTCTCGTTCCATGGTTCGGTCCCATTGGTTGTTTTCATTTTCTCTCATTCATTTGTTTTTCATAAAGAGAGAGTTTTAGCAAGAATTAAAAAAGAAAATCTTCACTAAATGATATTCTCTTTAAAAAGTTTAGATAATTAAAATTGAAAATTAAAAGATGGATTTAATGGCATCTTATAAACTACAAAAGCTGAGAATATAGAAGAAAATAATTCAAAATAAAGTATAATAACAGAAAATAGATCTGTGGAAGCAGCAATATGGCAGTAGACTAAAGATATTGAACAGATCTCTTTCTTATGAACAGTTCGGATGCAGTAGAGGAAAGCCATTTAGAAGAAAGAGGCAGTCATTGCACAAACAAGAAGTAATGTCTACAGGCTGAGGGGCACCAATGAATGGAGTGAACAAAGCAGACAGCCTAGGTGGTGGCTGGTAGGCCCAGCAGGCTACATGAGCAATGGAGCAGGCTGGAAAACAGCCCTGAAGGGATAAACCATAGCAGATCCCAGCAAAAAGTAAAGTGTCCTGAGCAAGCACCCCAGACATGCAGCGTGGGGTACTGCTGATCCCAGTATGATGCAAAGTAGGAATGGCAAGCAGATCTCACTTAGCAGATTCAGCACACCTGGCAAGTGGTGGACTAGAATTTGCAAGCAACCCAGACATGGTAGATTCTACCAAGGGCACAGATACAGCAAGTGGCAAATGAGGGAATGATATGGCCTTTTCCTCACAAACTACAGCTCTTATATTTGCAAACATATACTTCTCAGAGAGACAGTCATGTGGAAAGGAGTGGAACTTGGTAACCCCTTGAACAGTAGAAACCAGTACAGACATCAACAGGGTTGACACTGAGGAGATGCACATCTAATTTAATTGGAGGTGGGTTGAATGGAATCTGGGAATTATGGTCTGGAACAAGGGCACCAGTGACAGAACTGTTGATTCAGCCAAGGGATCTGGAGGTGGGAAGTGGAAGTAATATGGAGGTACACCTCTCTGAAGAAGGGAAAACATTAAGGAGTAAATGGGATGTTCCATGTAGACTGAGTCCCTGGTAAAGAAAAGAACAGAGTTGTCATTCTGATCCATATTCCCCCACTGCCTACCCCCTGGTACTGATACTTATTTCATGATATGTGCTGATTGCACACACAAACTGCCAAATCTTTCACCCCCAAAACCAAAATGGAGGCATCTTGGGGTGCCACAAATACAAGACAGATCCAACCTCAACTCATTCACACCAATATCTGGAATGCTCAAAGTCACTCCCTCATTCTACTCACTCAGTAACTACAAAATAGATTTGAGTATATATGAAAGCTAAACAAAGACTAAAACAATTATTAACTAAAATAAAACTGCAGCAAAACCAATATGAACAGAAAATGAGTTTAACTCCCAAATTTACAGCAAAAGATATTAAAAGTAATGATAAAATAGGGAGACTGTAACTAGCAAAATGAGAATACAAAAAAAGTAACACAGGGAAATGCAAGGTCTCAAGAGAATGTGACATTACAAGATGTGATTAAGCTTCCAAAAAGCAAGATCCAAAGTTTCCAAAATCCAAACACATGAAGATGGAAGATTAGCCCTCCTATCAAATAGACAGGTCAGCATTAGAGAATAATTAAAGAATTGAACTAATTGAATAAAAGAATTAAGCAGAATAAAGACATAAAACTTATCAATCTATGCAAAGAAGGAACAGCAAAGCATATGTCAACTATTAAAAAGCCTAAGATCAGACCTTGTCCACAATACAACAGTACCTGTAGAGGACTTTAATACCTCACTGACATCAATGTAAGATCACTAAACAGAAAATAACATGGAAATAATATCCTTAAGTGAGGAATTAGACTAGAGAATCTACTAAACATTACATTTATAGGGTCCCAAACCCATGAAAAATTGAGCGTACATTTTTTTCAAAGGCACAGACTGTTCTGTAGGCTAGATCATATGCTGTGTCACAATGCAAGTATCAATAGTTATGAAGGCTGTAATAGTATCATGTATTTTCTCTGATAATAGTGATATAAATTTAGAGATCAACTACAGAAGCAAAGTAGCAAAGGAAACTCAAATATGTGGATACTAAACAACATACCACTGGATGACTATTGGGTTAATGAGGAAATGAAAAAAAAAACAGCATTTGAAAATACTTGGAGATGAACAGAAATGAAGGCATGACCTATGGGATACAGCAAAAGCAATGATGGGGTTATATAGAAATTCAGATCTATATGAAGAAATAAGAAAGATATAAAATAAACAATATAAGCTTATATCTTAAGAAGGAAGGATATAATATACAGTAGAACAGAAATAACAAAACAGAAGTCAAAAGACAAGCAAAAAAACAATTAAAGCAGAAAGTGGTTTATTTGGTAAATAATAAGCACATCTCCAACTAAATTCACTAAGAAAAAAATGGAAGAAATTTCTAAAAAACAGAATAAAAAATATAGAGGAAAAGTTACATAGACACTTCAGAATACAAAGTAGCATAAAAGATTATACCAACATATTGAAAAATCTAGAAGAAATGTAAAAATACTTAGAAGTATATAACTTTCTAAAAATTGAATAAAGAAGAAATAGAAATTATGGACAGAACAATTGCAAGCAAGGTAATGAAAACAGTAATCATGTTCCCCTAAAACAAAAACCCAGTACAGGTAGTTTCTAGTGAGTTCTATCAAATCTTCAAAGATATATTAGTGCAAACCTCTGAAATACAACAAAAAACTTAAGAAAGAAGTGCCTCCAAACACTATTCATGAGATTATCATACTCTGATATCAAAAGCACAAAAGGAAATCAAAAAGAAGGAAATTACAGACCAATCACCACAATCGCAAAAGTCTTCAACACAACTTTGACAAACTGTTCAACAATACCTTAAAAGGATCAAATAATGACCAACTGGGAATTTTTCTTGGCATGCAAGTATGGTTTGACATATATAAACCAACCAAAGCATTTCAACATATCAACAAAAGGAAGAAAAATATATTATCTTATCAATAGATGTAAAGAAGCATTTTACAATTTCAGCATTCATTTTTGAGAAAAATTCTTAGTAAAATGGTATTAGAGGGAACATAGATCAACACCTTTAAGGCCATATATGCCAAACTCACAGCATTACACTCAATGATGTGAAACTGAGTTTTTTAGCTAAGATCAGATACACAAGGATATCTATTCTCACTGCTATGAGTCAACATTGAATTGGAAGTCATAATTAGAGCAATTAAGGCAAGACAAAAATATTGAAGAAATTCATATTGGAAAAAAAAGTAAAACTGTCACTATTTGCAAATGATATGATGCACACAGGAAACTCTACCAAGGTCACTGAAAACTAAATCACTAAAGTAACAGGCTACAAAATAATGTTCAAAAACCTGTTGCATTCCTATAAGCACACCATGCACTAGAAAATGACAACCCATAAGGTCCAAAGACATACAAGGATTCTAAAAAAGAGACATTCCAGATGACCTATAAATATGTCTAAAAATTTTCAACTTTATTAGTTACTGGAGAAAAGCAAATTAAATTACAATGAGACAACATCAACTCTTGGGGAACATGTGAGACTCTGAACTGTACATTTGGTAAAGTAAAACTTTGCTGCTATGCTGGAAAACTGATAGTTTATAAAGCTTAGTGTATACATATCCTTACCACCCAACAATTCTGTTTCTAGCTATGTAATCAAAGGAAACATAACACCACCACACATCAGGGCAAGTATTAAAACATTCATAACAATATGATTCCAAAAGAAAAAAAGAAAATTGAACCGAATCTCCATCAACAATAATTCTTATAGATTTGTATGACTTGATGATACACAGAGATAACAAAGAAAAAAATCAACTGCTACATCTACAACCAGACGTGACATATTGATAAGTGAATCTATGAAGCCAGACATGAAACAATACCACATGATATAAGTCCATTTATTTAAAGTTCAAACTCGCAAAATGAATCTGGTTGACAGAAATGAAGTTATTGCTAAATATCTAGGGCATTCTATTTGCTAGGTTGTTAAGAGGGTGGGTTTTTTTTTTTTGAATGTTCTGTATCTTTTATATATTCTATTTTTCATCTGGTTATTACATGAGTTTAATATATAAAGACAATCCCTTTGCCAGATTTCATTAAACCATACATTTCAAATGCAAGTTATATTTCAATAAAAAGTAAAAATATATTTATAAGCATACAGACTTTATTTATACATTCAAATAATTTCCTTTTTTTGTGAAACTACTGTCATCACCCTAAACTTAGTTGTGTAAACTTACTATCTATCAATCAATTGAGCGATCTATCTATCTCCTACCAAGTCATAAAAGCCTAAAAAAAATAGTTTACATCCTGAGATCCTATTTACCCATATGTAAAATACAAAGATTGGGTTACATTATTTCAAACTTGGACCTTGCTACAAAAAACTGTCAAAAATATTTTGCGTATAATTTTTATTGCTTTCCAAGACAAATTCTGACAGCATCTTCAGCCATATATTTCATTTTTCTGTTTGGATTTGAAAACAGAAACTATTCTGCTAGTCCAATGTTATGTCTTAAGTTCCCAAAAACATCCTCTCTGTTATCTTTATCAGATCCCTTATCAGTTTATAATCCCCACATATGAAATCTGTTATGGTTTCTTTTTCTCCCTCTCTCTCTGCTTGTTGTTCAAGGTCCTACTCAGTCCTTCTTTCTTCGAGAAGATTCACCTTCCTTTTCTAAGCCTCAAAATGCACCTATTTTCTAAACAGAAATATCATAATGTAATCTTATGCCATCAATCTTTTGCTCTACTTGTTCCTATTTATCCACTCAGGCAGTACCAGATAATTAAGGAGAGGAAATTTGGATTTGCATTCCATGCCATTGATTTGCATCTGCAGTTTCACGATGTAAAGCATTTTTTATCTATATGTGACTCATCTGCTCTATTACCCTGTCAGATTCTGGAGGACTACTTTTAATTGTGTACCTCTTTATTTCTTCACAAATTGAGTCTCATGTCCTGTACAAAGAAAGCTTTCAATGTATCTCATTAGTTCATTTTTTCTATATTAGAGAAACAGACACAGCAATATAATATTAGAAACTAATATCACAGACATCTCCTTTACTCAAACCTTCCAATGGTGACACACTCTGCATAAATCCAAACTACAAAACCCTCTGGGATCTAGCCCTGGTCTAACTAGTTTCTCTTCTATTCCTTCCTCCTTTCCTTTCCTGCTTCTCAGCTTCAAAACTTACCCTTCCCCCAAGTCACCACCATGCCTAAATTTCCACATGTTTTAAGTCTTTCTTCAAATGTTAAGTTTTTGAAATATCATTATCCATCTTACTACTCTTTTCAATATTTTCTTCTAAATTAACATGTTCCTCACCTATTTCCACCCAAAATATAAGCTATTCAATGTTAGGATGTTGGGTTTTTAGGTTTGAAGTATCTCCAATTTGGGCAGTTAAAAAGTGTTCAAAAATATTAATAGAACAATTGGATGAAGAAATGACCAAATGAAATACCCATAATAATGGCTTTGAAAAAAAAATCTAAAATCAAAGCATAGGTTGATAAGGAATTAAAATTGAAGATCCTGAGCAACAGAGTAATATAACAACATATAGGAAGTAGACACACCTCACTATCTGTGGGAACAACTAATCAGAATGTCAATGAAGATAGAAAATTATTCTTACAAAATATAATAGTGTTTTAAGGCTTTGTGATTAAGTTGAATATTGAACTATATAGTAAATAATGGATAAAGCTGCTTATCTACATTTAATCTTATTCCAGAAAGCAGTACATTTGGGGGCCAGATGACCTTAAAAAAATCACATCATAGAAAATAACACTTTAATTCTTCAACATTGATAGAGACAGGAATCATTATCCCAGTTATCAGACTTTAAAAGTTGAGGCAGTAAAATAAAAATGGCTTGTCTAATATTTCAACATTAATTTTAGTTGAATTCTATAGTGAGATTTCTGTTCTTTCATTTACCACATAATTTACTTACAGAGCTTATCTCATGAACATAACTTTTAATTAGTAAAAGAAGTATCACACTCTTTATTCAAGATTTCTCTTCTGTAATTGTCCAAGTATGAGTAACCAGGAGGGCAATGAGAGCAATATCTGGATATTTCCTCGTTAATTCATTCAAAAAGTGTTGTTAGGGAGTTGGGTCAGTTTCAAGTGTGAATTGACTTGTGGAAAGATACAAATTCAAGCCCAAATCAGAATCTTAGAAGATGTATTGCATACTCCCAAGCAGAAAAAGTAGGTTTGTGGTGGCAAAGTTGTACCCACAAAACAATTTAATGATTCCTGACAAATCACATAGAAGTAACTTTCTAAAGAAATTAAAACAATATTTAGAAGTAATATCAGTGTTACTTTTGTGTGCCACCTTCCGTAGATTTATCTTTTACTTTTTTATCCAATGATATTAAAAATTCCCTTCTCTTTCCCAAGAAAGTCCCAGCCTCAAAGTTATTAAAATAAAAACAATTGTTGTTAAAATGGAAAATAGAAGTAATTTTTATCATTGGCCCACCACAAGTTGGCTCAATTCTTTCAGTTCTGCTTTAGTGAGAATAGAGCCAGACCACACACTGAGGCTGAATTACAACACTTCAAAAAGAAGGAAAATGCTAATGGAAAAAAGCAAGTGGGCTTCCAAATTGGAGGTGGTAGACAGTGCAAAGACCTCTTAGTAAAGCTCTTATGCACATTAAACTGAATCCAAGGTCCCAAAGCTTTCATTCCATTCCCATTCTTCTGTAGGACAGGAAATGTCCATTCATCGCACATTGTACTAGAGTTCATCTGAATCGAAATCCATTTTCAGAGCTTTTTACCTCAAATTCCACTTTTTGTAAATGTATACTGTCATTTATCAAAATTATACTGAGACCAGCATGGGATATTTTTTTTCTTATACCTATTTTGTATAGTAAGTAAATAAATTAAGGCATGAATATTGGCCATTGAATAGTGACATAGAATTCTAACTTAAGGTTTCTGGGGCACAAAGGTAGAATTCAAATAAATGTTAATAAACTGTGAAGAGAAGGGGAGAAGCTATGTCTCAGGGAAAGTTCTGAGGTATTTTATTCCTTATGGAACATTCTCTATTTCTTATCACTAGTTTAGGCTGTTAGGATACAGTAATGACTAGAAGAAAATACTTTTCCGTCCTTCAAAGAAACACAACCACACAGGTTGAGGATAGAATCTTATTAAGTACTAGAAGAGAGAGATTCATGTTAAAAAGAAGGTGTATAAAAATGAACTCAAAAGACTGAGAAATCAGAGAAGGATTTTTTTTGATAAAGTATAGTGGAACTGACCTATACAGTGTGTTGAATGAGCTCAGAAGCAGGTAGCAGTTCATATCTTCAACAGCACTATGCTGAGAAGGACTTCCCAATACTATAACTTAGACCTGGAAGGTCAGGATTATTTGGCCAGACAAATTTGTTTCCATGGCTCTTTCACAAATATTATGCACACTTCTGAAAATCTGGACCTTACTTAGATTTTAAGGAGTCCTTTGGGGAAGAGCACATAGGAACTGGAATGATGCTTTAAATCTAAACAGAATAAGAGGAAAATAATAGAAGGAAGAAGTAATATAAAATAAAGGTAGTATTTTTAAGTGATAAGCAGATACTTGAACCTGTATATAAATGATCTCATTCAGTCATCCTTCAATAGTCTGGGAATTTAGTGTAACTATTTCCCATTTTATCAATGGGGAAACTGAGACTTCTAATAAAGTTATTTGCCAACTATATTGAACACAGACAAAAAGATATGCTATAGGACATAGGACATTGACTCTAGAGCCATGCACTGTATTTTCTTTATACACACATTTCTAATTCTAGAGAAATCTCACTAGGTTTTTGGAGTGTATATATCATTCTAAATTCTATCTTTAAACCAACTTATATGAAGGTGAATGATTCTGAGAACACAAGAAATTCTAGAGATTTGCTATAAATATAAGCAGGCCTGGTAACTATTGTGTGTGCCAAACCTAGTCATTCCCTCACTGCTTGTGAAAACAGACTGTGTCCTTTCTTCACCGCAAAGATAAACCTGTTATCCAGGCTGAAAGCATACCCTTCAAATATTGTATTGGTAGTGTGGCAGACACTGTAGTTTGAATCACGTAATTCTCAAGTATTATTCTGTTATCTTCTACCTATCACAGAGGTATAGTAAGACATAATGATCTGTTTCCCAGACTCCCATATGAATAAGTGTCACCATATGACCACTGCACATCTGAGTTGCAAGTTACTGAATATGAATTCTGGGAAAGATTTTGTGCCTTTTATAAGAGTAAAATTGGTTGATTTTCCCTTTTGTCCATTTATTCTCTCATTAAATCTTCAAATTCAGATGTAATTTCTGCAGATGCAACACCCATTTTGGAGAATAATCCCCAACTGTTTAAGCCACTATTATGAATTTATCTTCCATTTTATGGTGTAAAGCACTGTTCAGTGACAATTTCAGGGTTGTATATATAAAGTAAGTTAGGTCATTGGGTCTCTTTCAGGATGACCTTTTGGTTTGAGTTACAAAGGTGATGCTCTTTTCAATGTATTGTCAGAAGGTCAAGTTCTCTGCACCCCACGGAAACAAAACAGATGCCAAAAATATTTGTTTGGGTGTCTAAATTAATGATGCTGTCCCATAGATTCAGAGTTTATGAAAATATCAGACAAAAGATTGTGTTAAATCTATACAAAGTATATAAAATATTACTATAAGAAATTAAAGAAGATGTAAATAATTGACATGCCTTAAACAGGAATTGAAGAACTCTGTAATATGTAACTTTTCCCAAAATTAATTTAGAGTGAAAGAATTACAACCAAATACTGAGTAAGCCATTTTCTGGAAAGTGATCGACTGATTTTAAAAATTATATAGACATGATCTAGACTAGCGAAAATACCTTCTGAATAAATGAAAGAGCTGAGGGACTAACACTTGATTTCAAACGTTATAAAACAGTAATAATAAATACACTGTGGTACTGGCATCAAAATTTACAAATAGATCAATTAACTACAATAAAGATTACAAAAGTAGAAGTGTACACAAACACACAAATGTACGTGCGTGTACCAGTTGTGTGGGTGTATATACAATTGACTTTGGGGAAATATACAAACGGAACTCAATGGAAAAAGTAAACACAAATGGTGCTGAAATAATTGGTTATATTATGGAAAATTAAACAATCTCTATCTCATAATATGTATAAATTTATATATGTATATATGTGTATGTATAAATTTATATGTATTTATATATTATAAATTTATATGCACATTAGGAATTACTTTAAATAGATATAGATTATATAGCTAGAGATTAGATTATATAGGTATAGAGATTAAATAGGTAGATGAGAGACCTAAATGTGAACCTAAAAATATGAAGCCTTTAGAAGAAAATAGAGCAAAGATTTCCTAGAAACTATTACTGTAGGTGGGTAATAATATTTCATTGTGGTTTAATTTTATTTATGTAATGACTTATGACATAGAGTATATTTTCCTATGATTATCACTTTTATATTTTCTTCAGTGGAATGTTTATTTAAATATTCGGTCTATTTTTTAATTTTTAATGTAGTTTATTTCAGCCTGATTTTTAATGCTCTATTTTTGTCTTATTGAATAGAATATTCTTTACATATTCTATATCCAAGATATTTCTCAAATCATTGCTTTGAAAATATTTTCCCCACCTGTAGTTTGCGTGCCTTTTCATTATTTTCAAACATGTTTATTTGTTGTATTTTTATTGACTTAACATTAATTTACAATATTATATATGGTTTAGTACAATAGTTTCATACCTCTTCAGATATATATTCCCACACTGTACCCATGACCACTTACATTTTATAGCTAAAAATTAATTTCCTAATATTTTAAAAATTAATTTTATGAAGTTTTTTGTGATTTAATTTATAGGTTAGGTTTACATATTATAAGAAATCTGTGTTTAAGCCCAAGGTTATTATGATTTTCTCCTGTGCTTTCTAAAGGTTGTTTAGTTTAAGTTTTACATTTACCTCTCTATTTTTTTTGAAGTGCGAAGCAAGGGTATGTGTATTCTGGTTTTTTATCCTATTATTGGAAAGTTTGTCCTTCACTAAGGGCAGACTTAATTTGGCACCTTTAGCAAAATCAATTGTTCATATATTGATTTTTAGGGTCCTTATCTATTCACTAACTTTTAATACCAATATCACAATGTCTTGATTACTATATAGCCTTATTAAAATCTTCAATTTGGTAATGTGTTAATTTTAATTTTTATGTCTAGTAAAAATTGATAGATATATTCTATGCTCTTGGAATTCCCATATAAGTCAGCTTATATATTTCTAAAAAAAAAAAAAATTGTTCTTTCTACAGATTCATGCTCTTTCTTTTTCTGAATCACAATTTCCAGTCAACTAGGCTTACCCAAACTCTAATGCCTGTCTTTTTAGTCTGTATATCCAACAGACTATAGCTTTATTTGGGCTCATCCTTCCTACCCTGAGGCCTGGAAATTCTTCCAGGAAGTACACTGGAGCTTTTATAGGGCTGACCTTGTTTTGTTTCCCTTCTGTTAGGGATCCCAGGCTCCTCCTGTCCTGTCTGCAGTTCAATGTCTGGAAACAATTGCAAATACTTTGTCCAGTTTTTGTTTACATTGAGAATGTAATGCTTGTAGCAGATAATCCTTCATGGGCAGAAGCTGAATTACTATCCTTCATTTTAGTTTTAACCATCCTAGTGGATATGTAGTGTATCAATTTGTGATTTTTAATGACTCATGGTTTTGAGCTTCATGTGCTTGATATCTATCATGTGCTTGATACTCCTGCATATGTCTTCTTTAATGAAAAGTTTATTGAACATTTTGCACATTTATGTAGGGTTACTTGTCTTATCAAGGTCAAGGTGTTTTTATATGTACTAGAAACTAGTCCTTTTATCAGAAATATGTACTGCGAATATTTCTCCAAATCTTCATTGTTCTTAATGTATTTTGAATGGCTGAAGTTTTTAATTTCAATAGTCAAGAATTATGAGCTATATTTCAGTTTGCAAGAGAACTTTGGCAATCTCCAAGACAAAAATATTTTCTTCTTTTCTTTAGAAGTTGTACAGTTTTAATTCCCACAGTTAGTTTTAATGATATACTTGATATCAGTTATTTTTTGTTGAGGTAATACTGGTTTACACTTCTAGTGATCTAGGGGAATAGGTTCATACCTCCTCCCCTCTATTTCACTTCATCATCGGAACTCCTCACTCCTTTGTTCCCACCCCTAAACCCTCTCTAATTCCAGTCACCCCAATTCTGCAATCATCTTTCTATGGTTTGATTTGGTTTTCATTTGACATTATTTTGCATGTGTAGTATAAAATAATGCTTAAGGAATATAATTTTTCAAATGGAGATTTCATTGTATGAGTACCACTTGTTAGGAAAAAAGTCTTTTCCTATTTAACTACCTTGATATATGTGTTAACATTCATTAATCATATATGTGTTTGTGCTTATTTTGAGACCCTCTATTTTTTCTGTATTTAATTTATTAATTTATTTGTACCTGAAGCCAGGTACTATAAATTCCTCAACTTTATTATTTTTCAAAATTTATCTCACTTGATAAAAGAATCCAGTATTTAAAGGAGCAAAAAATCATGTCCAATGACCAAAAAAAAAAAAAAGTGAGCTAAAACTCAAATAATTATAGTATAGAATATTGCCCCACAAACTAAAATACGTAATTGTCTCCAGATTAATATAAACAATCAAAAGTAATAAATATATGGGGGTGGGGAAGTATGCATTCAGAAAAAAAGAAGGAATGAGGGAAATTCTATAAGCTCTTGCTATGTAAGTGTTAAGTTTTAGGAAATTATGCTAAATGAGATATTTCAAAAGGAGAA
This sequence comes from Uropsilus gracilis, assembly GCA_004024945.1. Taxonomy (NCBI): domain Eukaryota; kingdom Metazoa; phylum Chordata; class Mammalia; order Eulipotyphla; family Talpidae; genus Uropsilus; species Uropsilus gracilis. The sequence goes on along the minus strand of PVHY01005633.1, from coordinate 59,881 downwards.
AACAAATACTGGATGGCTTCAGCCATATGTGGAAAATAAACAACACAGAGGAACAAAGAAAACCCAAACAAATGCTAGAAATCTGATTAATTGAGACTCTAAGAAGAGGAAACCAGGAGTGGGAACCAAAATGTGAGAGAAGATCTAAAGGATTGTGGTATAGGATTAATGGTGTATAGATGGTGGGTATGATGTGGTAACTTACATGTAAAGATATAGGTGTGAACCTATACCCCAACTAATATGCTTTTCCTCAATTAAAAATAAAATATAAAATTTTAATAACATTGAACTTATCATCTACTGAAGTGACAATATGTTATTTAGTTTGGGATTGTGTTGAATTAAACTGTTGATCGTTAATGTTAAAATCAATAATAATTATATGATACTTATAAACATAAACTAAAAATATTATAATTAAAAGTACATGTATTCATGTTATTTACTATTAATTATGTATTGTTATATATTCTTAAAGTAGTAACATCATAATTAAAATTTTTCCTGTTTATTTAAATGATAATCCTTACTTAAAATCATATTGGTCTAATTTAAACATAATCATTCCCACTTTATATTGATTAGAATTTGAATGTTATACCTCATTTTCTCCTTAAATGTTAAATTATCCTTTAAAAATTTCTAAAAGTTTTTCTTGTAGATATCAGTCATTTTTATTTTTTATATCTTATCTAGTATTGCAATCCTTTAATCACTTAATTCATTTATATTTTATATGCTATCTATCAAAATGTTTGATGAGTATATATTCTTTTTAGTAGTTTCCATATGATCCATTCATATTTTTTCTCTGTTACTGAATTATTTTGAATTAGGTGTATTCTCCATCAGATTTTAAGATTCAGTTTGCCCTGGTATTTGAACTGTATGAATTTTTATCATTTCATTTTTTAAAATTGATTGTATGTATGTATATATGGAAACAACCCAAATTTCCCAAAACAAAAGAATGAATCAGAAAGTTGTGAATGGAATATTATTCAACAATCAAAAAGACAGATTTGATGCATTTGTGATAAAATACATATGCACACATATATATTACACTGTGTATACCCCAAGGTTCTCCCACCACCTGTCTGTCACCTATGAACCATCATCTTAATCTCTTGTGCCCATTCTTCCTCTAATTTTAACCCCCTCCCTTTCCCCATTGCAGTTCTGCTGACAGTTTGTTAGCTTCAAGTTTTACTTGTTCTTTTGTCTGTTTACTTCCCCTATATCCTGCATATAGGTGAGATCATCAAGTATTTATTTTTCTCTCTGGCTTATTTCCACTAGCATGATTCTTTTATGTCCATATTTTCAAAAATAGATCAAATTTGTCCTTTTGATTGCTGAATAGTATTCCATTGTGTAAATATACCACAACTTTTGATCTATTAATCTGTTTTGGGGAATTTGAGTTGTTTCCATATCCTAGCTATTGTAAATAGTTCTACAATAAATATCTGAGTACGGGTATTTCTTTAAATTACTTTTTTTGTACACTTTGTGAATTGCTGGATCAAATGTTAGTTCTATTTTCAGTAGTTTGAGGATACTCCACACAGCTTTCAATGGTGACTGAACCATTTTGCATTCCCACCAATAATACAAAAGTGTTTCTTTTTCTCCAGATCCTTACCAGCACTTATTGTTGCCCCCCCCTTTTTCATGGGCCATTCTAACTGGTGTGAGGTAGGATCACATTGTGGGTTTTCATTTACATTTCCCTGATTATAAGTGATGTTTAGCATTTTTTCTTATGCCTGTTGGGCATTTGTATTTCCTCTTTGGAGAGATATGTTTTAAGATCTTCTCCCTATTTTTTTACTGGACTTTTTGCTTTGTTTTTGTTAAGCTGTGTGAATTCTTGTGAATCTTTCCTATCAGATCCCTGTCAGTTGAGGGAAGTGCAAAATATTTTTCTCATCCATTGGCTGTCTTTGTTTTGGGCATTGTCTTTTGCTGTGTAGAAGTGTTTTAGCTTCATATTATCCCAGTTGTTTGTTTTCCTTCATTTTCTTTGTTTGTACAGATATGTCCTAGAAGATCTTTTTGCAGTATAGGTCCTGGAGTGTTTTGCCTATTCAACTGTATGAACTTGATATATCACAATATCAGGCATCTTATATGAACCCATGTATATACAAGAATCTCATTATGATGTACTGTGACTCTCTGCTCATTCTTGTTTTAAAAAATTTTGTGTACTTGTATTACAACTCCCACCATTTATTGTCATTAATTTTACTTTATAGATTTAGTTATCTTTTAATTAGCAATATGCACAAAATATTTTCTGTGAATTTACCCTAAAGAGTGCTTTTATACTTATTTGTAAATCCAAGTTTTCATCTATTTTTTTTCTTTTTCCAGAAGAACCTGCTATGTCTTGCATTGAAAATCTTCCAGAAACAAATTTTTTTTGCCCCATTTTAATTTGCCTTCATTTTAAAATATTATTCCATCATATTTACATTGTTCTCTTCAAATGCTTTAACAATATCATCTCATTTTCTACTGTGTAGGCTTGTTATGAGCTATCTGCTGTCATATTTATTTTTTTTATATATAGAGAGCAACTTTCTCTCCTTGCTTTTAAAATTCCCCCCCTTACTTTCAGACTTTTGCAATGTCATGATGTACATGTGGCAGGTGTAATAATGCCACCTGAATGATAGACACAACCCTAATATCTAGGTGTCTTGAATATGTCACACTTTTTGGTGATAAAAATTAAAGTTGCAGCAGAAAGTATGGTTGATAATCACTTTGCTTAAAATAGCTTGCTTGTCCTGGGTTACCTAGTTTTTCATGAGTGTTTTTTAAAATTTAAGAGATACTCAGAAAGTCAGAGGAGGAAGACATGATTATGAAAGAAATTCACAGAGAGATCCAATGTTGTTAACCTGCAAGGGAGAGAAGAGGGAGCATGAGTCAAAGAATGTGAGTTGTTCTGGAAGAGGGAAAGGGTGAGAAAACACATGTCCCCCTAGAAATCTGAGAAAGAATGTAGGGTGCTGACTCCTAATTTTAACCTAGTCAAATTTATGTAGGATTTCTGATATACAGAATTTTAAGGTAATAAATTTGTGTTGTTTTTAAGCCACTAGGCTTGTGAAAACTTGTTATAACAACAATAAAAAGTATAGATCTAATATTTTATCTGTGTTTATATCCTCTTTTGTAGGTTGTTAATCTTCATGGATCAGTCATAGTTTTTATTTATTGAAACTGGAATGTGTCCAGTCATTATTTTTAAAAACATGTCTTATAATACTTCTGGAACTCAAATATATTAGTTGATATTATATCAGCAATTCTTCATTGTCTGCTTATCTTTTCATTTGTTTTCCAGGTAACATAATTTTTTAGTTTCTATTGCAATAATTTCAATATTGTTTTTGTGTGTGTGTGATGTCTAATCTGCCATTTATCTCATCTAGTAAAATTTCAGTTTCAGGTATTTTACTTTTATTACTGTTCTCTTTGGGTTTCATTTTTTATAGTTTATACATATATATTTTTATATGTGCACATTTTCTACTTGATATTCATAAGAATCATTTGAAAATAATTTTGTTAACTTAATATTTTCGTGTAGTTTTGGGGTTTGTTTCTATTGCTGATTATAGGTAACATTTTCCTGCTTTTTCTTTTTCATAAATCTATTTTATTAGATGTTGGCCTTTTGCAAATTTTAATTTTGAGCATTTCAGTTGCTTAAAAATTCTTGGACTGTTGAGATTTGGTTTGGCAAGTAATTAAGTGAGTGACTTTGAGGCTTCATTTTGTTTTATTAGTACAAGTTTAGAGTTACTCCAGAAGAAAATTTTTAAATTATGTCAATACACCCTTCTGCTGTCTCTACTATCTCTAGTATTTGATATACTCTGCCCATTTTGGTTAGCCAAAAATGAAAGCTCTTGTGCAAGCTCTCTATATTTTTTAGCTTGCAGATTTCAGTTCATTCTTTTCTTATATTAGTGAATTTTACCTGTGCCCTGGTAACTGAAAATTCAGGGGCACATTCAAGTACCTTCTGCAGCTTTCTGGAGTTATTTTCCATAGTTTCCAGCTGCAGTCACCAATCTGAAATTTGAGATTTGATTTTTCAGCTAGATCACCTTTCTGTAGTTGGACTTCCCCTCTCTGCACCATGGGCTACACACAAAAATATACGACTTGCCACGTTTGTTTACCTTGCCTGAATATCAAGAAAATAGTTCTGCAAAAATGATTGTCTGCAGTCATTTCATACACTTTGTCCAGCTTTTATATTGTGTATAACACAAATATAAGATGCGTCATGATTTCTCCATCTGGATAGAAAGCATAATAAAAACATACACAAACTACTTTTTGGTAATCCTTAAATGGAAAAAAATAGATTATAGTCCACTATAGTTTTTAGCAGTAATTTATATACTAAACGATAACCAGTATGGCTTATCAAAAAGATTCTTTTTTTATCCTGTCTTGTGTGTTCTTTTATAAAAACTAGAATCTCAACTAGTTGCAAGAATTTGTGATAAAAATATACTGAATTAAAATGGTAATCTTAAACAATTGTTTTAATATCTTGTAAAAGAGTTTCATGATTGTACATGTATATCTGAAAAATTTCAAGTTAATGTATAAATATTTATCAACTGCTTAAAGATTTTTGTGAGATATGACATTTAGTATACTGCAAAAATTAATATGAATCACCTCTCCACTATATTTTGTCATAATTCCCTAATTTTCAATGTTGATTTTTATTGACTTCTGTATTATATTTCTCTGTAAAGATAAAAGGCATAGAAAAAAAATTAAAGTTATGTTTTTTTTAATTTTCCAGAGATATAATGTACTCAAATTTTTAACAGTGTTTTTTTCTACATGTTCCTATAAGTATAATATTATTCTAAAAAATGATCCAAATAGCATATATCACACAATTTATTAGGTAATTATTAAACATTTGAAGCTCTTTTTATAAAATGTATTTCTTAATGAACAGGATGGGATTTTACTTTCTTTAAGCTAACTGTAATACCCTTGGATGAATAAGTCTTTTTGTTTTGTTTTATTTTTCATTTTTCAGATCTATTATCTCATCAAGAAGAAAGTTTCCCAGTTCTTCCCAGAAGACTCTTATTTACATCTCATTGTTAACCAACAAGAGTCTGCCAAAATAGGCAAAGCTATCAGTTACGCCCTCTGTGATTTGTGGCCTCACACTGTATAACCAAAGACATATCCCACTCCCCAAATTCTTTTAAAATATACTTAAAAATTCAAAAATATAAATACATAAAATATATAAATAATGCTATTTTCTTGGACTTTCCAGTATTTTGTGAGTTTCATTTTGTTAATTTCTTTTTTTAAATTTTTCTTCTTTATTATTTATTTTATTTTACATCATTATCTACCCCTGGGTTCTCCCATTACCTTATCACCTGTGAACCATTGTCTCAGTCTTTTGTGCCCCTCCCACCCTGATCATTTAATGTCTAAATCTTTATGGATGAATAAGTCTTTTTGCTGGAGTAGGATATGTTTCAACATTTATCATGTACCATTTTTTTTACTTTTATAAATCTAAGCCTTGAGAAATCATGTAGTCATAAGTAAGAAAATTGGAATGGAGTTTTATTTTAGGTATGTTATTCGATGCTTGGTACACATTCTGAGTTAAAGGCCAAAAATAACATGGCAGTTTATCATTAAAATTTGTTTTGATGATTTATAATTGGAAACTTAGATTATACTCTACGTCAGTGTGCCTGACTACAAGATATGTGAAGCCCCTTGGTGTGCAAAACTCAAATTTATTCATCAGTATAACTAACTTTCATTGGTGTCATTATACCAAAATTTAAAATATTTTGAATTGTTCTATTTCTTTAGCTTCCTGGTGGCTTGAACACTATGGGTGAAATTAATGGTAGATTGACTCAATTTTTCTGTTGCAAAACAAAAATTATTATTAATTTCATGGCCATAGGCACTCTTATAGGCAGATGACTTCTAAGAAAATTGTAGATAGAAGTTGAAAGATATGAATATTTGTCTTATATGTTAAGTGATTCAAGTCTATGTATTACTTCAAAAATCTTTATTATCACCCTGGGTTTACAAATTCAGCTGAAACACCACAAGAGTAGAAGATTCTGAAAGTATTTATCAACTATAAATAGTTCTATACATTATGCAATATATCATGTAGGATGTGAAATTTTTTTAGAATTTAAGTCTTCCATATATATTACGTATATATTTAATTTATATTAAATATTATATTAAATATTACATAATGGCTTTTTGATTATAGATTATGCAAATGATGCTCAAAAAGGTGAGATCGTATACCCAGTGTTGTAGACAGTAAGTGGTTAACATAGAACTTAAACTTGGGTTCCTGCTATTTCAGAGTTTATGCTCCTATTACAAATACTGTCTTCCAAATGCCCAGAAAAGCAATAAAATTTGACAAACTCCTTAAATGGAAGTTACAAGGTAATTAAGTCTACTCTGAAAGTCCACATAAATAAAAAGAAAGAGGGAAAATTTTTTACCTCATATAATGAGGAGGATTCCCATAAGTTAAAAAAAAAAAAAAAGTCAGGTAAGGTGATGAATGGAACTAAGAAGTGGAAATATGCAGGGTACATGCAGGAGAGACACAAATGGCTAGCTAATAGGTTAGTTGGCAAGTTGCATTGGGATCAGGCTTGGAGAATTCTCAAAACAATGATTCTATCCTTGCGAATTAGGAGTCATTGATGAGTTTTGAACAAGGGACATGGTAAAAGTCATGTTTAAGGAAGAATTATCTGGTAGCAGCCTGCAGTATGGCTTGAAAATGACTTTGACAAGACTAAGTAAGCTGCTGTAATAATCCAGATGTGAAGCTATAATGGAAATAGAACCAGAGTATTAGCTGTGGGAATATAAAGGAAAAATAAATACCAGAGACAGTATGAAGGAAATCACAGACTAGGTTAGAAAATTCATGTGGGGAGTAGAGAAATATTAGACAAGAGTGACTGCCTTAGTTCCACAGAGGCTTCACTGTAAATTCAAGGCTCTGGATATGTCATGAGGAGCCTAAATTTTTCTGAGTATTAAAAGAAAGAGCATTTAAATAATATTAATAGTAAAATAAACATTGCCTCATTCTACAGAAATAACAGTAGAATTTACTACAAAAAGCTAGAAATCTGAAAGCTCAAGTCGATAAATTATAAATCCCATTCCTCAAAGGGGAATGTGAAGTGATTTATTTGTCCTATTAGGGCATGGCCAGATTAAGTTGTTACTCTTGTCTTATGTTTAAAAAAAAAAAGTATAAGTAGATATTTAGTGAGATGTAGATTGCTCTGGAATTGGTTTCTATCCTGAGAAAATGAGGATGTAAACAATTTAGGTTCAGGTACTCTCTCCAGATAATCAAGCTTGTATCCGAAAGGCTGACTGCTACTGCCAGTTTTTACCACACACCACACCCCAAAGGGCTTGCTGCTGGATGACACCATTGCCACTGAACCAGCTGACACCAGCTACAAGAGCATTAGAAGATAACTGAAAGAAGATCTCCCACTCCTCTTCCTTTCACTCTTACTCTTCCATGTAACTTGTTGATGTCATACCAGTCCCTGTCTTTATTTCCATTTTTTGTCATTGACTTTTATAGATTCCCCCACCTGCATGGAGTCAGGGAGTATTTTATTTACCATGCTTGTATCCAGGAAAAGGTAAGAACTGTTAAAAATATTCAGTAAATGAAGACCCAATGAATCATTAATTCACTGACTCATTTCCTTTCTGTTTTTAACTATGGCATGGATAGCAATGAAAGTGTAGTTGTAGATAGCAAAGCTAATTTGCTATGTTCCCTGTTGAGAAAGGATCTAACGCCTATGTAATTTTTAAGTTTCTTTAATTTTTTAATGATATTTTATTTGTCTATGAATCCAAGCTTCCTGAAAATTTAAAGATCATTACAAGAAAACCCATCAGTCATTTACATTTTATTTAATCATTTGACAATCCATTCATCTGTTCATTTGTCTATCCATCCATCCATCCATCCATCCATCCATTCATCCATCTATCCTATATCAAATGAAAGTTAGAGACAGTAAATATCTTTACCCCTAAATACTACCTGTACATTTTCTAAAAAATCAGATTCTTTTTAGAACGTACTAGACCAGCAATTGTTTGCCATTCAAGCAACAAAACAAAGAGCCACTAAGTAAGTTTCTTTCAGTATCTTATTATAAAAAACATTCTATGGAGACTGTAAACTGGTCCAGCCTCAAATTATTGAAATTGAAATTGGAGCTACCATTTGACCCAGCAATTGCTCTCTTGGGAATCTGCCCAAAGGAGACCTCAATTATTTTACAAAGGGATACCTGTACTTTGATGTTTACTGCAGCACTATTTATAATTACAAAGACATTGAAGCAACCGAAATACCTCAAAACAGGTGACTGGATGAAAAAAATGTGGTATATATACACAAGGAAATATTACTCATCAATTAAAAATGACCAATTGGATGATTTTATGATAACATGGATGTACTTAGAAGAATTCATATTATCAGAAACAAGTCAAAAAGAAAAAGACAAACACCAAATGGTTTCACTATTATATGGGACATGGGAAAGATAAAAACAAAAACCATGAAGAAAAGTCAAAACAAGCTAACAACCGAACTGAAGTACACAACTCGGGCGTGGGGAGTGAGATAGGGTGGGAATGGTCAGGGAGGGTGGGGGGGGTGAACTCCAGGGATGACAAAGATATGAAATTTGAATATAAATAATTTCATTAAAAAAACATTATATGAAACATATTTCTTAGAAAGCAAATTGGCAAATAATGATATGAAAGCTTCATCTCTATTATATCATAGCAATTGCTTTTTAAGATTTTAAATGATACTTAATAATGTATTGGTCATTTTATGTATGACTTACTGTTTTATCCTATTGTCATTAAATGAGAACATGTACAAATTCCTGAATACTGTACCAAATTATACCTTCGAGTTCCAATTGAATATGCTTAATTTGGGCAAGGAGTTTGGCCACTTTGATTTTATATTGCCTACCCTTTTCAGTAGATACCCCAAGATCTCTTTTTTTCTTGAACTTTTTAATTGACTATCTGTTCACTTCATTACTGATAATCCATTGTGTCTTTCCACAACACGCTTTCTTTCCTTTCCTTTTCCTTGTCATTTCTGCAGATATGTAGATCTAACTGGCATAGAAAAAATAAGTAAATGCATACAAAATGATTTGATCTTCTAAAATCCCAGTTTAACTTACTCAAGACTAGCCTTTCTGCTAATATATTACATTATTTTCTCATTCTGAATACCACTAACAATAGAAGAACAGTTAATTTAGCATCTTCCATGTGCCATGCACACATTCTGTTATTTGGTATATAATGTAATTTAATCTTCAAAATCATCCTCTCAATCATCAATATAAGCAATAATGGAGAAAAAAGTACTATTAAAACTCTGTGACTAAAATATAAAATTTTACACCTACATATCATACCTACTATAATATGCACATAGTAATATGATAAAATATAGACAGTATAATTTAAAAAGATCTCATTTGGAGACAGATCTATTTAAAATCTTATTTTTTCTATTAATATTCTTTGCCCCTGGAAAATTCCTTAGATGTTCTTTGAGATGCTCTTTTCTCCTCTTTCTCATGCTGTATCCTCTTTCTGCTACTTAGAACAGATTGGATAACTGGAACTTGACCAACCATCTTGAATCATAGTGTGGTCCTGAGAATAGTAATCTTGTATTAACCTCAGTATAGCAAGGGAAAGGAAAGATCCCTGGTCCTTGATGACATGATGAAACTTTCATATCAGTCTAAATCTGTCTACCTGTAGATATTTCTCATATTAGACATAAATGAAGCTTTCTTTTTTAACTCCCTCTAGATTTATTTTTGGTTTTTCTATTACATAGAAATAAGAATAGACTCTTAACTACAAGTACTAGGTTACTGTTTTTTGTTTCATCATGGTCCTAAGGATATATTAATGGTTACTAAGCAGAGTAGAAATAGGATATTTATGTTCCAAGTTTTATGACAATATAGAGGGTAATTTAAACACGCACGCACACAATATTGTCCTCAGAAAACCATAAAGAAGGCTTTTACAATTATCTATGAAAAGATTTTAAAAAAAGATGTTGAAAACTCTATTTAAAAATAACGTGAAGATGATGAAGAAAATGGAAGTTAAATACTTCAGATATAAAGCCATCAGGAGTACAGGGTTGAATGGAAGTGCAATGACAAAAAGGGAATGGACAAGTTCTAGAAATTCTCAGTTTCTAAAACTGTTGATGACCATTGAGAGAAGAAATGTCAGTGGGAAATTTCAACTTTGCACATGTTGAATTTGAGTTATTTATGTGAAGGTCACATGGATATATGCAGGATGCAGCTGAACAAGACTGTCACTGCTGCTTAAAGAGGAAATCTGACTGAGAATATGCATGTCCACTCATTCATGTGTGTGAGGAGAATGAAAATTATCAGCCAGAGGGAGCATAGAGTGTTGGGAAATGACTAGGCAAAAGTAAAATTCTGGGGAACCTAATATTTATAAGTTGATGAATAAAAACAAGAATTCAAAAAGGAGATGATAAGCAAATGATTGAGGAACAATGATCTCCAAGAGTCATTTTTAAAAATGCCATTTCTAGGAGTGGACTTAATATGGACTTAGTAAAATAGACTTAGTGCTCCAATTTGAGTATGAGATTCATCACCACTAATGACAGCAATTTCAATAGAGCTGTTCTGAGTCAGGGAAATACTAGTGTAAACTAGGAGTATAGTGTAAGTGAGGATGTAGGAGAGTTCTTTAGAGAAACTTAGATGAAAATTCAAAGGAAACATTTAGTAATAGTGAGTACAAGAAAATTAAATGACATTTGATTAAAATAATGAGAAAGAATGAGAATGAGAAAATTGAAGCATCATTATTAACTAACACCTGTATCAAAATGATGTCCATATTCAAGAACCAGAGAAAGTTTTTCTGAACTTTAATTTTTCCAGGGAGGACAGGAACACAATGCAAATTTCAAGTTTTACACAGTATTGGATAAGTTTCTTTAAATAGGCAGTAATGAGTAAGTCACTTTAATTAAATCTTTTTATCAATGGAGAAAAATAAGAGAAAAAAATCAAAAAGGCACCAAGGCAAATGATTGATCCATTGATATATTTCCAGAGTTCTGTTGGCAGTTGGGAAAATCATACACCAATCACATCTGTACTTTTTCAGTCAGCATTCAAATCCAGGAATAGACTCTAAATTAGTTACCATGAAGCCAGCAAGTGCATGCAAATGTTGTAACTCACGTTTTTGTATTTCACCATTTCCCAAAGCAAGTTGACCCAATGATCTATATTTGGTGGTGATTTTTATTCCCAGATGTTGAAAACAGCTTCTTTGCTGGCAGTAGGTCCTTGAGGATGCATTTTCCCTAAGCTTTAAATAGCATACATTAGGGAATTGATATTACCCAAGATATAAAAAGATTAATAAGGATTTAAAATTGAATAACTCCAGTAATTCTTTTAATGGATGTGCATCCAGACTGTTTCCTTGGTTAATATTATAACAGCTTGTTTATCATGACATTCCTAAGAGAAAAGTCTCTTAAGTTGGGAACCATAGGGTTTCAGTCAAATTACAGTGCTGAGGCCACACGTCTTATTTCTTGGCACAAAGTGAGCAACCTTGCATAAGTCCATGTGTGAGACTTTGGAGAGCCTATCCTCGTCGATCCCCTGTGTAAAGTTTCTTTTTAAAGACATCTGAATTTTATCTGTGTCTTTCTGGCTTTTATTGAGAATGTTTATTCAATTCAATGTGAGAGAATTGAACTCTCGACAAGGAGCATGATGGATTTTTTAATTCAAACTGGGTACCAAGAGGTGGCCTGTCATCATTTTCCTTTTGTTGCACTGGAAAAAAAAAAGTAGTAAATTGAATCTCCTTCAGAGTAGTTCCCACTTCTGTTTTAAGTTCCCCCATCAAGTCATTAAACATTCTCTGGGTTTTGTCAACAGACTGGTAAACATCCAAAGAAAGAATCAAAATAAGATCGTTTATTTAACATTCTTCTCCTCCAACTGCTGATTAGGATAAATAGTTTGTATAAAACTCCTATCTGGTCCAAAAATCACAAAAAAAGAAAGCATTTAGCTATTGGTGGGTTTAGATTGAATTAGAAATACTTTAAACAGCAAAGATTTTTTTGAACACTTTGATATTTCCTTTATTTTCAGCTCATCTTGAGAAGGCAATATAAGAGCTGTACATCAGTGTTGAATAACCACTGAGAAAACTCCTTAGAATCTAAAGGAAAATGCAAGTTTCCAGAATAAACCATAGGCTGGAGAGTCTTTATTTGAGTGTTCCATTTTAAGTAACTGAAAGGAGCTGATTCTACATAGTTCTTTCCAAGGACTTCCTTTTCAGACTTTAGGGGAAATGTGTGCTGATTCTACTTATCTCTAGAGAATTCAATAACTTAGCCAAAAGGAAGAAATATTTCTAATCATCAAAAAGATATTTAGTCTTTAGGGAAGTAAAACAAAATATTAAAATGCCTCATTTTACATCTCTGTGTAAGCTTTTTCAAGAAAAGATGTGTCATTTTAAATAGTGTAATGAACTATATTGCTGATTTTATTAAAAAATTACCAACTGCTGAGCATGGTGGTGTGTGCCTTTAAGCGCAGTCTATGGAGCATGACTGGGACTAGCAATCACTTGAGTCTGCAGGTTCGAGACTCACACGGTATAATATTGCGAGACCTAGTCCCAAAATTAGCTGGGAATGGTGGCGTGCACCTGTAATCCCAGCTACCTAGAAAGCTGAGGCTAGGGATTACTTGAGTCTGTGGTACCAAGGCCAACCTGAGTCTGCAGTTTCAAGGGCAAAAATAGTTAGACCTAGTCTAAAAAAAATTACCAACTTCTTATGATCTATAATTTAGTAAATGCATCTTAGTCAAATAATTGGTAAATCAAGTTTTTTGTATAATATTCAAGAGTCTGCAATAACTCAGAAAACTCCTCTATCTTCAGCTTCTATCAACTTTGCTCTTATTAACTTTCTGATGCTCCAAATAAAATAGTATAATTATAATATCTACAGGATACCACACACTTCAGTGCTTTTGTGTCTTTTCTCAGAAAGTTGTTGAGAATGTTCTCCCTTGTTTAAAATTATCATCCCATTATCTCACCTAGAATGACCTTAAACACCACCATTACACAGTACCATTACGTGAAATGATTGACAGACAACTATTCTGGGTATTGTGCAGATATTTCTAGAAAATGAATGAAATGAGACTGACACGTTGAGAAAAACATCTGACAAAAATTGTAATAAAATATGAGCTTTCCAAAGACAATTAGATTTTTTTATTTTATATTGCCACCATGAATTTGATAGTTTCCTAATACTTAAAATACATTTCTGATGAAATTAGTGAGGACATGCAGCAGTATTTACAATAGCCAAGATATGGAAACAACCCAAATGTCCCCAAACTGACGAATGACTGACTAAGATGTGGTATATTTGCACAATGGAATAGTATTCATCAATCAAAGAAGACAAACATGTCATTTACAGCAATACGGGTGGAGCTAGAAGGAATCATACTAGCGGAAATAAGAAAAATGGGAAAAAGAGAAAATGGGATGGTCTCACTTATATGCGGGATATGGGGAAAACAAGACAAGAAAAATTTAAAACTGCTAAAAAAACTAAAGCATAGAGCAAGAGGGGGGACAAGGGTGAGATTGGGAAGAAGAGGGCACAGCAGATTAAGATGGTGCACAGGTGATGGGGCAATGGGAGAGTCTTGGGGTAGACAATGATGTATTATCTATGTATACATTATGTATATCTATATAAGTGCAATCAATAAAAGAAATTAGTGAGGACATTAATGATATGTGTTGAAAATATACAATATGTCAACTTTTAAAGAGTTACATGAATCAGTGGTCTGATTTCCAAATGACAAAAGTATGAATTTGCAAGATCACATTTTGATTAAATAATTATTTGAAATATAAGATAAACCAGTGGATTTTCATATAACACTAAGATAAGTTGTTTGATATTATTTCAGATTCTACATTTCAACTAACTTTTAAGAAACCACCACTTGCCAGATTTTGGATCAGTAAAGTAAAATAACTGCAATTTTCTTTCATATACTTCAAATTCTGTTATAAAATGTTCACAGAAAAAAAAGATGAAAGAATTCAACTGTCTTCTAGTAGGACATCAAAGTGATTTAAAAAAATGTAAAACAAAGTCACACTTGTCACCAAAGTTTTTAATTTATGATTATCTTTCAAGATAAGTCAGTATGTCTTATTATGTAGCAAGTATACTTTTTTATGGAAATGTGGGTAAGAAATGAAATTTTATAGACTTTTTTAACTGATTTTCTAAGTTTTTTTACCTGATGAAGAGGAATATATGTATGTCTCTGTCTGTCTATCTATCTATCTATCTATCTATCTATCTATCTATCTATCTATACACACAGAGACATACACAAATATTACATATTTCAGATAATCTCATTTAAAGTCAAGAACTCTATAATAATTTCAGTTTAAAACAAATAATGTTAATCTTCCTCTACACCTATATCTATTGAAAGGAAGGAAAATAAATGTATGTCTATGCAAATTGTACAACTCTCAGTGGAACAAGAGAGTATTTTTCAATCCTGATTTCAGCTCTATGTCTCAGGAAGTCATATCTCAGACCTCCTACACCATATATATATGGAATGATTCAGTAGCCTGTATAGCTGATACTTGAGGTTCTCTTATGGTACATGGTAGGTACTGGGGAACAAATTAAGTAATATGATGTGAGAAGAGGGATGAAAAGCATATCCACTAGATTCTAAAATATTTTCAGCTCTATATTGACGTATTTATGCACAGCTATAACAAAATTCAAATATATATACATATTATATATACACGTATGTAATTATGAGCTGGGTATATTTCCTCCTTTATTCTATAACATTTTGTGTTTATTGAGGCAACATTGAGGTAACTTTAGATGATTATCATTAAATATTCTTCAAAATTATAATATTAAAAGATTGAGTACTATACTCTTTCATTCCAAGTACATATTCTACTTGATTTAAGAAATCTCTGGTTGAACATTTAAATGTTTCCAATTTATTATTATTTGCAGTGAACTTAAGTAAATAAACATTTGTTTATCTTTTTACCCAAGTCATTGCATTTATTCATAATTATTTCCTTATGACAAATTTCTGGTCAAGGAATCTTGAGTTAATGACTACATATGTTATTACTAAACTTTTGAAATTATCCACTTGAACACTTGTACAAATGAAAAATTGACTTACTAGGTCTCGCTATTTTTACCCATGGAACCGCAGGCTCACGTTGTCCGGGGTACCACAAACTCAAGCAATCCCCAGCCTCAGCTTCCCAGGTAGCTGGGATTACAGGCGCACGCCACCATCACACCCAGCTACTTTTTGGCTCTAGGTCTCACTGTGTTGCCCTGAGCGGGACTCAAGCAGCGATCCCTAGCCCCAGCCACTTCATAGGCTGAAGCTTACAGGCACAAGCCACCGTGCCTGGCGAAAAATTGAAATTCTACTCCAGGAGTGAATATTATTTTTAGATATGAAATTGTCATTCTGATATATTTGTGAATATTCTACTTATATTATTACGCATTTTACTAACATGCTAGACTCTTCCCTATTATTTTAAGTTTTTGTCATCTAAATTGTTCAATGATGTTACTAATATCTGCCTGATCTTTCTTTGGTTGTATTTACCTACTCATCATTTTATTTTTTTACTATATTTTTATTGATACAATATTAGTTTATAAAACTATAGAAAACTCAGGTGCACAGTTTTATAATTCACCATCTGTGATCTATATCTTGATTACCAACAAAAGCTTAATTTTTATCCATGAGCAGAAAATTGACCACCACGAATAATCAAGGATTCCCTTTTATGCATATTCTTGTGAACAACCTGTTTTTCATCTTTTTGAAAATCGCAATTCTAACAATGTAACATGATTGCTGACTATTGTTTTGATTTTTTGACTTGTATTTCCGTTTTAATAAGTGATGAACAATATTTTTTCTTGAGCCTGCTATTTGTCTACATGCCTTCTTTGGAGAAATGTCTATTTGGATATTTTGTCATTTTTTTTTGCATGATTTTTTTTTTGCTTTTTGTTGTTGTTATTTTTGCTTTTGAGTTGTCTAGATATTAATCCCTTGTTATGTGTATCAAATTTCAACAGAAAAATCTGGATTTCCTAAAGTCTAATTTTCCAAACAGGATCCTGTTCTCTCATTTGGTTAATTAGTACACTGATCACTTCACATATTTGCCCTTATTTTGGTGAGACTATTTTAAATTCGACACTCTTAAAAATTTCAACTATACAATACAGTGTTATCAGCTATGTTCAATGACCATGACTTCCATTAGTTTACCATATCTTATTCATTTATGAATAAAAGTTTACAGACTTTTACTAATCTCTCCCTATTTCCTCTGCACACCAGCCCACCAAGAGTCATATTCTACTCTATGTATAAAAGTTAGTGTATTTTTTTATTATTTAAGATTTCATATATAAGTGATAGAATGCATATTTGTATTTCTGTCTGATTTATTTCACTTAGTATTATGTCATCCAGGTTCCACAGTACCCATTCATTTTGTCACAAATGATAGAGTAGACATCTTCTTGAAAGATAAATAATATTCTGTTGTTCTATTGTGCAGCTTACCACAGTATACACATTTCACTTAAATTAATTAAATTACATGACACTTAATGTACAAATACACTGAAAGATATAGAAGCAGTAAAAAGGAAAGGGAGTAGAAATGACAAGATATCAAAGAAGAGCAATTTGATGGTGTTGAGACACTGCTGAATGTATATATCTTAGTCCCAGCATTCACATCAGAATTTGATAACAATTCAAAAGGCAGCTCTTATGATCAGACTTTTGAATTCGGTGGTATGAACATAAAGGACTGTGTGGATTTTTTCCTGGTTGGACATTTTTCTCTTTTACCAAAGGCATGTTGTGTGTATAAAAGATGAGCTCTCTATTCCTGATGTTGTCACAGGCACCAGGAAGTGGTACAAATGTACTAGAAGCTAGCTCTCTCTTTTGGAAACAAAACCACCTCTTGGAAAGAAGCTTCAAAATACTGACTTAATTCTTGTTTAGAAAAGCATTCTTCTAGAGTACACATAGCAGTTATTTATTCTGAAACTGATAAAGAAATGGCATATCATGATAGAAGTGAAGTAGATTAAAATGCTCGTTTGAATCTTATGATACTGTCAAAAATCCATATGATACTTTCAAAGAATCATTGACAAGAAAGTCATTGTATATGACAAAGGGATATAGGTGCTCTGGGGTAGCAGGATGGGGTGGTGCACATCGGAGAAGGTGTGAATTTATCCCTCTGAATGAATAATGTAGTGTGTAAACCAAGGTAACTTCAAATAAATTAATTCATTTCTAAAAAGTCAGATGGGGTAGTGAGTTTACCTACTTCTCAATGCAAAAGTATATCACAGTTTTTAGTTGAGAGGTCATTCCTACATATTACCACCTTTCAGCAATAAAATTTCTCTTTACAAATAGTGAACATAAGCAAATATGGGTATAGGAAATGAAAGGAACTGGGGGAAAAAGTGGTGTACAATTAGGCATGTAGAAGATACTCAGTGGATAACTTCCCCCTCTACAAACTTGCTCCTGATCAATTTTAGATATTGATATTATGTTCATTTACAGAAGTGGGACTGAGGTCTAGCTATTTATAAATGATGGCAATGAGCTTGGTCTGTGTGACCACAAACCCCACATATGAGGTTTCTATAATACCAACATGCTTCCTCAGACTCCAGCTTTCTTTTCTTCCTGCTCAGTCATACTTTGCTTTAAAAATGCCTTATTTAATAGGTTTAAATTTCTATACAATATATTATGAAGTAAAGATGAAAAGTTTGGGCATATAAAGTTCATCTGAGCATTAAAACAAATCATGCCAAGTATTATTGTAAAATCTTGGGAAGTTACTTCAAGGTTTCATGCTCAAAACAATTGAAGAGCAGTAGGTAAGGACTAAGAAAATATGAATTGAGTGTGGATTTCAGGTAAGAATAAGTGATACATTGATATTTGTCCCATAATTGCAGACATAATAATGTAAGATGTTAATTATAATGTTAATAATATCCCTTGGGGAGGTATGTGGGAATACTCTATACTACCTTTGCAACTTTTTACGTATATATAAAACTGTTCCAAAATTAAACTTTATGAAAAGTTATATTCTAGTATCCACATGGTTTTCTTGTGAAAATTTGAGGAATTAACATAGAGTACTTAATTTCTAATAAATATGAATAATCAGTAAGACGGATATGCAAAAATAACGAGGCAAAAGAGTATTATCTTTTTTCTTTTTAATTTTAGCTATTTTGAGTGATGTTTGGGAAAGGGAAAGATTTGGGAAGAGAATTTTTTCATTTGGATTGTACCCAAAATCATTAGAACACAAAAATTTCTTCATTCTTATGCAAGAACATTGGGTAGCAAAGGTCTTATTAAAGTTATATTTTTCTTGAAAACACAATCCTATAGGATATCTTCTAAGGGGAGTACCAGCTTTTCTCTAATGTCCCAGTTACAAAGAAAGGTGAGGTACTATTGAAGAGAAACACAAGGAGAGGAATTAAACTAAGCACTAAAGAAAAAGCAGAGTAACACACATAGCAGTTAAGAATATTTTGTTGAAAATTCAATGTGACCCTGGTTGTCTGTACTATGAAACTCAATGTTGGAAACTCAATATTCTGCTGCCTAACTTTCTCAGGCACCAGTCACTAATCACCAAATACCTTCATTCCTCAAGACTTGGCTGCACTGCCTTCTTTTGCAATTTCTCACATAGGATGAAAAATTCAATGTAGTGCCAAAGAAAGAAAGCATATGTGAAAAGATAGCATGTTCATTAGGAAATGAAACTAGGTGTCAGATGAATAGAACTAATGAATAAAATAAGTATCTATGAATCATCTGTAAAAGTTTGCCACTTAGTTGGTTTCCTGTACACTGCAAATTTGGAGGTAAATGTCCCCCCCCACCCTCATTCCCTTCTCATTTCACTTCCTAGTATAAAACTGTATCACAAAAACAATGAACCACTCCATTCAAAAAATTATCTTATAGCTGAATTAAAACCATGAATTTTCCAGTTCTTGAATGTGCAAACCTCCTCAGAAGCCTTGTTAAAACACATAATTCAAGGTTCTGGAAAGGAGTCTGATACTGTGCATTGCTTAAAAAGTGCAAACTACACTTTGTAAGGACTTCACTCATTTTAAAAAGAATAACTTATGATATAAGATACTATACCTGCACATTAAGATACACTATATGGTGTCTACAGTGAAGTTTGATCTCAGTAAGGACACCACACTTCATTGATTGTTCTTCTCTGGATAAGGACCACAGGTTCTCTCACCCACCAGGTGAATCAGCTCATATGGTCCTAAACTC
Source organism: Uropsilus gracilis (assembly GCA_004024945.1). NCBI lineage: Eukaryota > Metazoa > Chordata > Mammalia > Eulipotyphla > Talpidae > Uropsilus > Uropsilus gracilis. The sequence goes on along the minus strand of PVHY01005633.1, from coordinate 40,148 downwards.
TGAAGAGACACACAGACTTTTCCTGTTGTTAAAAAGTGTAGTAGCCTTACATGAAACTTTATAAGAAATGTCTCAAAGTCAAGACATAATCATCATGAATTTAAATGGAAAACCTTTTGAACTTTCACAGACCCAAAAAATAACTACCAAATCATGCAAAATATAGCTAGCACTTAAGACAGTACTAACATGTCATAAAAATAGGAATGATATGATAAAAAAAATACCCCATGGTTATAAAGCAATTCCTGGAGAGGGAGTTCGGTATGACAACTTACTGCTCAGGATTTTTCTGTACTTCAGCAAGGTGACCAAACACCCACTGGGCCTCTGTTCCCATTTTGCATGTTTTGTCATAAAAGTGAAACTCCTGCTTCAGTTTTCTTGCCATACTTTCTTTATAAGTACTAGTATAGATTTTCATAAAAGCAAAATAGTATAATGAGAAATTTCAAAAAACATAAAATACCTATGTATGTTTTGCTTCCTTCTAAAATTGCCATGAATCTTAGTTCCATGACTCTCAATGGTGGCAGTGCTTGACAACTTTCATCAGTGAGTGACCCCATGTCATTTCTGGAAGTTTGGGTTTAGTGGGTGCACTACTGAGAATTTTCTTTTAAGAGCTTACCAGATGATTCGATCGTGCAACTGAGACTTAGAATTGCTATGGAACTGCAATCAGGTTAATTAATGTCTTTTTGCTTTAGCTTATGCTTTGATCAACTTCCTTACTTCACCCAATGGGTGATATGATCTGAAGCAAAGCAAAATAAGTGGGCTACTACCCTGTAAAATAGAAAAGATATGTTCAACAAATGCTGTATCTTTCATCTCCCTTTCATAGAGAATCCTTATGCATATTAAGCTGATACAGATTATAAGAATTTCTGTTGAATATGAGTGGAATGTCAGAACTATGGAATTCTGTCAGCAAGCTGGTGAAAAATGGACATTGTATAGGTTTAACAGATCCACATGGTGTGTTTAAAACCAGTTTTATCAAAACCACTCATCTCTAGAGATGACACTGAGAATAATGTGGGTGGCAGAGAATCGCTCTGGCCTAATTAAGAAAGGGGTATCGAGTTAGTTTCAATGAAGTACATAAATTCTAACAATACATTAATCATGAGATATTTAATCAACAGTATCACAGCATCTGTTTCCCCTGCCTATCAGAAAGAAAAAGACAATTAAAAAGGTGTTACAAACAGCAAGAACAGAACTTATTTTTCTTTGGAACTGTCCAAGGAAGGAAAAGTGGTGTCTTCTGTACATAGCATAGGACACAAAATACAGTCAGAACCGACTGCTGACAGATTTCTCCTTCACTCCACCCTTGGAATTAGCCCCAAAGCTGGGCTTCAAAGTATATCTAAGTGAAAGTTCATTTCAGCTTTATCAACAAACACGAATGCAGCCAAGTAATTCTGAATGACTCTTATATAAACAATGTTTATCTGTTATTTCCTTTTGAAAATATCTATTGTGTTTTCTGAATAAGCCAATAAAATATTGTTTTCTTTGTGATTCCTGCCATGATTTTAGACAAATTCCATCAGTAAAACCTACTTTTGAAGGTTCTCAAAAATTGAAAAAGACTTTGTGTTTTGCCCACCAATGGGAACTCAAGTACAAAGAGGACTTGTTGGTATCATTGAATGGAATGCCAGTCTATTATGATGCTAAATTTTGCTACAAAGCACTTTGCTCTCTTTGATCTTTAGTTTCCTTATCTGTAAAATGAGGTGGATACACTTAACCTAGAGAATGATGAGAACTAAATAAAAAGTCATGTATTTAATAACTTCTATCAACTCTTTCAATGACTATCTACACAATGCATAACATAATCAAATTCAGTGTGTCCTGCCCTGCACTCAGGTGGTGTATGACCCTGTGGAGGAAGCTGGAGGATACTGAAAAGGAAGAACAGCCCCTACAGTTAGCTCACCTGGCTTTTTGAGTCCACACCACAGGGTGAGATAGCCGTTCAGTTTCACCTCTTCCCAAACTCAATGAGATTCAATGTAAGTCAATACAAAAGACTTCATTTAAACTTTCTTTTGGCCTTCATATTTCAAAATCAGTGCCTCCAAACTCATCCTCATGAAGCGCAAACATTTCCTCAGAGTATTGGGGGGGTGGCAATCAGAGTAAACAAAGAACAATTGTGTTCTCTTCCCATAGAGCAGTTTTACTCCTTCTACTTGTAGTTATTGCTCTGGAATGTTTTCAAGAAGAAAAAGCTTTATAGCTAAAATAATTGTGATAGCCATTGCTTTAAAGTATTACAGGATAGAGCACTGCCTGAAACTTTAGCTATCTCATTTTTATTCCACAAGATAATATCTGAATACAAATAAAATCAAATAAATATCTATCACTTTTCTCACTAACACTACTAATATTTCTTTCCAGTGGATATGTGAAATGATAATTTGTATATTAAGTTTCTATGTCTCATTAACTGTCTATGTGCTTTTTGATCTTTGTTTCTATTAAAAAGTGTTTTTTATCTCCTGACCCACTGAAAAGTTTAATCAGTAACAAAAAAATGTTAATGCCTTCTTTTGATTTGGCTAAGATACAGTATGTGAAATCTCACTTTATCAGAACATGCTGCTCAAGTCATCATGTCTGGACATACTGGACACAGTTTAAAATGTACAGCAATCAGAACAAGGACAGAAATAACCACATGACTATCTAGGGGACCATGTAAATAGTATAATATGTGCTGTGAGAGGCTGTTAAGTTTTTAAAGATATTTGCTGATGTCTGCAGAGCAGTTTTTATGTATTTGCTGGCAGGGTAATTCCAAATATAAAGAGAGAGGCACCAGATAAACAAATCAAGTTACCATAACACTTCATTAGATTCAAGGATGTGAAAGTTCATTCAATATGTATAAATGCAAGACTATTAAAATATATACCTTATTAAAAGATATATGATCTCAAATATTACCAGTTAAATATAAAATTCAGTAATTGATGTTACAAATGTTTTTTAAAAATCAATTATTTATTCCATTTTTTTCTGATTAGTGTATGTATTTGGACTGATTTAGTAATGATTACAGTTTTAAAAAACATCTCATTACAGCCAAGTTAATCTGAGTAATATTTGAGAGTAGGTTTCTAAAAACAATGAAGAGAGGATCTTTTATCTCTTTATCTTTTCTTTTCTTAAAAAGTCATTTTATCACTATAGAGAGCACTACAAATAAAACATGAGTGAGCTATACTAATATCTTATAGATAAACTATGTTTATAAATTTATCATAAATAGAATTTTTTCAACACTTTTAAGATTATCAAATGAACTACAAAAAATAAATCCAGCAAAATCCCATTTGCCAATGTTGGTTTTAAAGTATAAATGTATTTCTTGAAATTGGTTTGAGTTAGGCCCATCAAGGAATATGTAAGAGCACAGACATTGTAGCTCCATTTTCATTGATGGAAATTTGGAGGCAAGTTGGTGCTCCATCATAGATCTGTAAAACATAGAGGTTGCACAACATGGAAGACTATGAATGCATATTGAATGCTATGTATTCAGTGACAAGTTGCAACAGAAACTGATCTTAAAAAACATAGTGGTAAATGAAAACGACAGCGTGGAAGTGACATGTGTAATATAATGCATGCACGTAAGCTAAACATGTGTTCCTTAAAATAATACATATTTTTCAATAGTACATACAAACCATACAACCAAATAGTACATACAAATAGTACATACAAATTCAAAACTTATTGAAGAGTAAGGTTATTATTTGACATCCTGTAATTACAGGTCACTATAAAGGAATATGATGATGTTAATCCTGTATCATGTGCTGTTTAAGAAATACAAAGAAAACAGACAACATACTGCTTTATTATCCCTGTATCCTTTTTTAAAATATAATTTTCAAAATTAAATTAACATTGAACATTTATGAGACTGATAAAAAAGTCAGGAATATTAATGACTTTGTATTTAATATAATCTGTCACTGATGTTGAAACTCTATAATATTCTTTTCAGTTCTTGTCAAGTCGATACAGGAACACTTCCATGGAAGAAGACTCTGTCTTTTTATATAATGTATGAATCTATTCCATTAAGAAGGAAATGACTAAGAATCACCCCTTTGGTGCAAAGTTTTTTATTAAACAGTGCTTCTTAAATTTGAAGGAATGAACATTTACGTTGATATCATATGAGAGACAGTTACTTAAAATGCAGATTCCTGGACCCCACTTCCTACCTGCTGAATTACAATCTTTGAGCCTAAAAATAGAAATTTTTAATAAGTTATTAAATATCCCATCCACTAAGTCATTCTTATGCTTTTGAGAGTTTAAGAATGCCTTGCATGTGAAAGTAACACTAAGGTATAATTCATTCTACTCATGTTTCTAGTAATAAAAACATCTAAGATGTTCTAATGGTAAAGTATTTTCTATTTTTACTGAATGTGAAGTTCACACTTCCTCTTTCTTCTCAACCATTGCTCTAAGATACCAAATTCCCAATGAAAATTAAAATAAGAGAAACAAATCTATAAGAATATTTAAATACGCAGGACATTTTTTATTGAAGAAGAATTAACAACCATCAGGTAAAAATCTAATATGTAGCTACAATTATGTCCTTCTATGACAGCAACAACTGATGATTCCTTTAGTAAATGTCCCTGCAGTTATCCACTCAAAAAAACGTTTTCCTTTTTGTACTGTTGAAAAAAAAAAAAACAAAGAAGCACTCATTCACTGAGAGAGTTGAAAGGAAGCATTAGGAATAAAATGTTAACGTCTGGCACAGAAATTGAATTTATCACATATGTATATCTGTTCTAAGAGATGACACTACTTGAGAATTTTGAACAAGAACAACAGTTTCAAAAGGCAAGTCCCAAAGCCAAAATTCATTGCTTGAAGCTAATGAGAACCATTTCACCCTTGTTGGTCTTTCTTTTTTAATACATGAAAATTTACATTTATGCTAAAGGAAAAAAGCATAGGGATGTATGGGCTAAATTTACATATATATGGATATATATTATTTAGGGATATATATAAATATCCCTATATATATGGATATAATAATGTTGAGCTGAAATGGATAGCATAGATTCAGGCATAGAATGATCAAGTTATTGTGGTTTCTAAAGCTATTATATTTTTCATTGATTTGACTTGAGCAATTTGACAAGGCTTCTGGAAATTGGGATTAGTAGTGAAAAAAATTGCAAATGCTTTTACTCTCCAAAAGCTCAAAGAAAGCTCTTCACACTGCTGACATATACACAGTGACTACATATTTGCATATGCACATGCACATGTGCATGCACACACACACAGAGTTTATCAAAGGATAGAAAGCTGGTTGTTGGTGCATTAGGAAGAGTATTAAGGCCAAACCTTTTAAGGCTGGAAAATAGCTAATGTTCATGCCAGTGAGTTAAACCCGGAGTATCCCCTTTGTCATAGCCAAATTTATGACATGGATCAAACACTATAAAAAACTATGTTGCATCCTGCCATTAAGGAGAATTAATATTTTCAGTGGTATGTTAACCAACGTTTTTCCAGTGTCTCTCGTTAAAAGCAGATTGTTGACTTTTCATCATGGTGTGCCAAACATTTTCATTGAAACCTTAACAAGACTTTCATCTTAGAATCATTATTTCTTAATGGACTTGGATAGGGGCAATGTAAAGGAAAGGCTTTGCTTTGCAGCATTGTGGCATGTGGCAATGGACCGTCATTAGCGCATTGAGCCTTGCTGAATCATTACACATGTAGACATTTAAGGCATTTTCAGTGTGACTTGATATTTTTTCCTTGAAGCACACTTCATGTTTTATCTATTATGCCTAAGCAACATAGGTTCTTTTTCCACTTTCATGTATCTTTATTATGATTCTTTCTACTCAACAATCTAGTAAAAACTATAATAAATGAGATCATTCACAACACATACACACAACTCTTTGCTCCTTATTTTATATTAAGAACATCAATCTGTGGAATTTTTTTTTGTGCTTAGAAAATCAATGCATCTTTTTAAAATCCGTGAGTCCCAATCATTTACCAATTAACTACATGACATCACTTGTTCAGATTCCCCAATTTTTCTCCTATATCATTGTCTTCATGTGAATTGGAACCAATGGCGTTATAGCAAAGGAAATCTGTGTGTTAGAAGACAAAAAGGTATCATGAAAATATAATGTCTCAAAAAAAAAGTAAGAAAATACAATGTCTCGTTTTTCTGGACTCTTCCATTTGGCTGAGTTTTGAAAATGGTTATGATACAATTAGTAAGCTTGAGTACTGACAGGTTCTAATTTGCTTAATAGTACTTCTCTCAAACACGTATTTAGAATCAATGACAGTTACTTGTAGGGATGAAAACTCACTTTTGGCTTGGGTTTGCACTTGAATGCATTAGCCAATATCTCTATTGAGTGTTTTATGATGTGATTGATCAAATTGTAAGGCTGACGAGATACCATGCCACTAAGTGAAATCAGCAAGCTGGATGTCATCTGAAGTTAAACTATCAAAGTCAGATAAACTTCTGAAATGCAAGAATGCCTGGAGAGGACTGTTGATCCAGAAAATAATACTTAATTTTACAATCTAAAATTTTACAGAACTTAGTATGCCTCCCAAGAAGTTTTATGATTTGGAAAAATGGCATGAATTAAATACATACTATAGAATCCCTCATTTGGAATTTAAGTATATAGCCATTCATTTTTTATTCCCAGGAAACAAGTGATCCTATTTCCTCACTGTGTATTATTTCAGTTGAGGCTTTTGACAGCAAGTAACATAGTTCCAAGACAAAAGTGATTTAAATAAGAAAAGTGAATTTCAGTAGAGCTCCTGTATGAAATCCAGAGGTTGGCCTTTCAGGTGGGTAACTGAGCAGTTCCTTTGGAGGTTAGCACCTGTGTCATTTGCTTTCTCTCCTAACTTTCTCTCCTAACTGCAAACTGTAGTTCCAACTATGCCTCACCCACACTATGATATCCAAGTAAGGGCAAAGGTAGCTGATGTTTTTAATTTGTACCTCTCTTTTTCAAAAAGAAAAGTAACTCCTCAAAAACTTCTCTCAACACATTTGCCTTCTTTTTTCCTTTTGGTTATTTACATGGCTGCTTTTTAGCAGGAAATGGAGTATGTATTTGAAAGACTATAGAATAAGGTTTGTATTGTTTAAGCATGCAAACTATTAAAAATATTTAATAAATGCTACTGGTTGGGTCCTAAGGGGAATAGATGCAAGGACCAAACATAATGGCTGCCTGGTGAACAGACCAAAAGCCTGTTCAATGGAAAACTGGCTGAACTGACTTGCTCTATTTGGTCTTTTTAAAGTGTTTAAAACGACTTCAGATAAAAGTTGTTGGAAGTCCAAATAATCATGTCCTCCATCTGACTATCAGTCTCTTGGTGGTAACTAATGCATTTACTCATGATTAATCCCAAATATTCAGTCAGCATGATGCTTAATACAAAAGATACTTAATAAAATGAATGGATGTAATCAGTCACAGAATATCTAGTTCTTGTTAATATGAACTTAAAGAATGACTTTATTTGCTAACTTGCCCATTATATTTTCCATAGTTCCACTTCATTAAGCTTTTGTCTTTTGGGAGGGGTGTAACGGGAGCATTTTATTCTTGATGTGATGAAATATCTAGTTTGGACAGTCTTTGACTTTTATTTTGAATCAAATAAATGTAATATAAATACTTCAAAATAAACATTCCTTCTGTGGCATATTTTGCTTCTACCGTGATGACAATTATAAGGTTAGAAATAACATTGCAATTGTATTTTAGCGTGTACTATTTGGTTTAGGCTTCCCTCTTTGATCAGAAATATATTTTGAGTTCTCTAACTTTATGAAATCCAAAGTAAAAGCTGTCTTTAAGAAGTACTTTGCTTTAGTGTGTATGTATCACTTCTAATATTATAAACAGGAGATTATAATAATGAAACTGCCTTACATATAAAAATGAAAGATGATGATTAAGAAATTAACTCCTTATTTAAAAAGCCAAAAGCACTTTTGTTTTGTAGTTATACCTAAAGAAATAAAGCAAGTAAACAAAAGAAAAAAATATGGGAAAAATATAACTTTTAAAATGTAATGTTTTATAAAATGGAACCCCAATATTTGATGTGTTCAAATACTTTTAATTGTTTCAGAATACAAACCTGCTTTCGCTTACTTGAAATCGTTGCATAACTCAAAAGTGCCATTATAATTCAACCCAAATGGTAAGGTACTTCAATGAGCTGATGGAATTGATTCAGGACATTAAAGAGATGCCGGCCAAGTTATAAATCGCTGTTCTAATCGGGAGTGAAGAGGTTAATTCAAAATTCCACTAAAAACAGAGTGGCAGAAATGTTTTCAGGGATCTCTCTCTCTCTCCTCTCTTTCT
>PVHY01005633.1:0-31580 GCA_004024945.1 Uropsilus gracilis | reverse complement strand
TCCAGAACCCCTGCATTCCCCAGAGCACCGTTAGGGAAGGGGGAGGGCTTCCTGCCCAGGCAGCCATCTGTAACATTCTGTGAACAGCAGGAACCAGGGCAGCTCCAGTCAATGAGCCCGGGTTGAGGATTCTGTCAGCATTGAAAGAAAAATCTGGAGTCTTCCCACTTATTTCTTGCATTCTCTTTGACACTGTCTTTTCTTTCATCTGTTGAGAGTGAGCACCGGGTCGACATTCTCAGGAGTTGCTTGAAAAAATAAAATGGCATCTCAGCAATGTCAGAATACTATCGAGGAGACTGACTTGACCGGTACCAAAATACTCAGGCTGCCTTCTGGAATGTCCTGGCAGCAAGCTGGGAATGTCATCATCCCAGCTAATGTCACACGGTGGAACACTTTCTGGGATCAGTGGACGTGTGTCTGATGTTCCCTCAAGTTACTGCTTTCTAGGCTTGAGTCAATTAGAGCTGGCTTTTTGGAAAGTGGTGTCATTTAAAACCTATTTTATGAAAGTTATTTTTGTGCCTATAATTTGGAGCTCACACGTCTGTTATTTCCTCCAGTCCTTGGCGTGCACAATATACTGCCTATGGAAAGTAGTAAAGAGTGACAATGGAAAAAATAACAAGGGCTTTTTACTTTCAACATCTGGAGAAAACACATTTAAGGAAATGTTAACAAATAGGTACAGAGATTGGTAAAGTTAAATATATATTTTTTTCCTTGTACAGGCACAAACAATCGGAATATTTTTAAAAACAGTTCTGCACACACAAAAAGAAATTAAAATAAAATTTAACAATGAAAATCGTCTTTTAAATTTAGGACCTGTCTAAGGACAATTGAGTGAATAAAGTCAAATCCCCGAGGCATGGAAGAACAAAATCATTTTAAGAAAGGCATAGGATGATATTTTTCAAATTTTTTCCATTTTTTTACTTTTCAATAAACCTATTATTATTTCTTAACTATTACGGTCTGGTCTTGGCAGCAGACTAAAAAAGCAAGAGAATGCTACTGTAGAATATGACAGTTAAAAACAAGAAAGAAAATTTCAAGAAGCCTTCCAATGCAGAGATAAATATGCGGACTAACAACACAGCCGTAGTTTTACAGAGGGGGAAAAAAGCATACAAACGGGAAATACGGCAGTCTTATGGTCCAAAATAACTTAAAGGCAAAATATTCTTTAAGGAAAAATAAATCATAATGAGTATCTCCTACTGCATTACTGAAAAAAATGGTGGATACATTTCAGCACAAATTTACTTCAATTTTTCACATTGTTATGTCTTGATAGTCGTTAATAAATATTTTCATCTAAGTTTTTATTTTTGTTCCTGAAGCAGTTTTATAACATCAGAATAGAGTAATTTATAAAGTCATTGCATAAAAGTTTGAAAACACAAAAACTCAAATATAACAACTTCCGTTTCCCAGAATTACCCAGTGTTCAGATAAGAAAAAGATTTTCAAATTAATATTTGAAAACTGACATACTATGTTGACAAAATAACAAAACTTTTTCAAAATTGCAAAATCAGGTTTACGAAAAAAATTTTGAGCTTTAGAAATAAGTGGATTGCTTCCAGGCATATGGAGCAAGTGCTTCTGGGATATGAGTGCTCTTGATGTGGTAAGGGGTGTGAAGGGAGGCACCTTTTGGAGTTCTTGTGTCTAATTTATATCACTGTTCAGGGTCAAGATTTGAGTTTCAATATCTCAAAAACTTAATAATTTTAGTATGATTAGTCAAAAAAAAATATATCACCAAGCTCATGAGAGCACTATGCAATACCCAAAAACAAATAATTAATTACAATTTTGCAATGACAATCATCCTATGAAGGAGACTGCATTGATTCAAATGATCACTGTTTCTTTACTCTAGGCAAGTCAGCTAGAAATTAATCAGTTAATGTACTGGCAGTGAGTAATTGCTGTCCCAGGATAAAAACAATCCTCTAATTCCTTGTGCCCATCACATATTCCCCTCTTTAAATAAACCAATACTATGAATAATATTACAGTCCAGATTGAGAGGGTCTTTTTTCTCTTTAAAGAAGATGTAAATATGTTGGCTGATGTGTGATTTAAAGTACAAGTCTCAATAAACAGTTTTATCTCCACGCGTACATTTTTTTCAGGCACAGTTTGTTTGACATAATATCTAAATACTGACAAATGTTTACTTCCATCAAGTGATTTTTTTTTAATGACTCTTTAAGAAAAATAGCTATAGTGGCAGTCTTTCAGCCTCTATCTTAATGGAAGTCTACATCTTTCTATCTATGTAAATAAGAGATTATGATAATTACGAACAAGATAAAAGATTATAAAATTCACTATTGGGAGGTATACAACCTATTAACCACTTTCCACTGTTCTTATGATTAATCCACTAAATATTTGAAGAATTCTTCTACTTTCTGGTAAGAAAAGTCAGTTTAGGTAACTTTTTTTTTGTGATTATTCTTATAGAGGAAGAGCAAGTATTTAAACAAGGTCTTTCTGATGATTCCTTAGTGGGACTACATTGCTTTTGACTTATACTTGGTTAAAGAAAGTTAACACCTTATAAATGACAGATAGGTTATTAGAAGTCAGGAACTTTGGGGTTAGACCTAAACACTTCAGAAACTAGCACAATGAGATCCTCAATCAAGATGTGTGTAGTGAAAGAATTAATGAAGGAATATTTTTAACTCACCATTTAATTGCTAGTGTGGAAAGTTGTGGACTGAAGATTAAATAAGCTGACATGTATTTCTTTAAGTTGTTTCATTCCAGTCTATATTACTATATTAAATAGTCTTTCAATATTAAAAATTATGCTTCCAGTTTAAATTTTTGTATTTAGCTCTTTTTCTTAGAATTGTTAAGAAGAAAGAAAATGGAAAATGTTTTATATCAAAATAATTTAAAAATAGGAGCTCAAAATCATACCCAGTAAGAAAGTGAAGAACAAACTCTAAGATAATACTATCTTGTATTCACTAAAATAATGAAGCCAGAAATCTGCAAATGTTGATGAGAATGAGAAGAAACCAAAACACATATTCACTGTTGATAGGAATATAAAGAATAGCTGCTGTGTAAAGCTGTATGCATTTCCTCAAAAACTTAAATTACCTTATATTCTAAGAGTTCCATTTGTGAGTATGCACTCAGATTTGAAATCAGAGACTTCAAGAGATATTTATATACTCAAGCTAGTAGCAGCATCGCTCACATTAAAATGTAGAAATAACCTATGGGCTCAGCAACAGGCAAATGGAGAAGCAAATTACACGTATACAGACAATGATGGAATGGTATACAGTCTAAAACAGGATGTGAAATATATATAAATAAAAAATTAATAAATAGAAGAAAAATGTACTTTTGATATAGCATTCATATCTCTAATAATTTTAAGTGTATTCGTTAATAAAAATATAAATAGAAAAAAATAAAAAAATAAAATTTGGTAGCAATGTTTCAAAAAAAACAGGATTTGCAAGAATGTTTATTTAGCATTGTTGTAAAGCAAAAATATACTGGAAATACATTAAATTTATCTTAATGGGATTGGCTTTGTATATTATGTTTCTCTACTAGCAGAATATGATAAAGATTATTTTGGGTAATGTTTCTTTTTTATTTTTAAATTTATTGCACATATATATACATTTTTCACATCATTGTATGCCCTAAGGTTCTCTCACCACCTTGTCATCCATGAACCATAATTTTAATCTCTTGTGCTCATCCTTCCCAATTTTACCCCTCCTCCTCCCTTGCTCTATGCTTCAGTTCTGCTGACATTTTGTTAGTTCTAACATTTTCTTGTTCTATTTGCTTTGTTTGTTTGTTTTCCCTCCATGATGATACCTTCTAGCTCCATCCACATTATCATAAATACATCACTTTTGTCCTTTTTAATTGTTTAATAGTACTCCATTGTGTAAATATACCACAACTTTCTGATCCATTTGTTTGTTTTGGGGCATTTGTGTTGTTTCTATATCCTGGCTATTGTAAGTAGTGCTGCAATGAACATCCGAGTACAGGTATTCCATTGAATTAGTGTTTTTGTACAGGAAGAAATTCTGTTATATGCCACCACAAAACATTAAAACAAAAACAAAACCAACTATTATCTTTTGTGACTAATTTTATAAATCCTGAGAATTCAGTTAAAGCAATCATTGAGGAAGCACTACAAAAAAAAAAAAAACCTCTAAATAGTAATTCAAGCCATGAAATGGAAAGACCTTGAATAGTTAAAATTTTCCACACCTATCAGAGAGTCCCCCAAAACTCAGAAGGATAACTTAATAGCTTGCTTTCAAAGAATGAGGCAAGTTGCTATGATGGTACCACTAGAGGTGATGCCTTTAAATGCAAACTTTAGTTTTAGAATAAAGACACTTACTTCCTTTCTTTACTCCCAAACTACCTAGGCCAGGGACATTCATATCAAAGACACTTTACCTCTCAGCCATTTACTTGGCATTTGTATTCTACAATTTGGATTCACCATTCCTGTGTATTGAAACTTGATTTCTCTATTAGAATTATTTCTCTATTAGAATCATAAATGTTTGTATGTTATATAGAAAACCTTTCTTTTTTATAGAAGTCCAACAACAGAAGACACTCAATACCAGGAAGAATGAAGCACAGAGACTGGTGACCTTATCAGCAGCCTTCACCCAGTGCCAGAGACCCAGTACTGGCTTCTGATCTCATATTTGGTGAAGGGTAGAAGCCAAAGAGCTTATGGAATTAAAAGAAATGTATCAACTAGGAAGTATAGATTGGTGCTCTTTCAATTGTGACTCATAATTAATGACAGTAGTAGCTTTCAAGTAATACAACATTAGTAGCTTTCAAGTAATACAACAGAGTTCTGCAGAAAACAATTTTTCTAATGATAGGGAACATAAATATTAAAGGGAGATATTTGGAATATGGTGATTTTCCTTCGTACTAGTCCAGATCACTCTTACTCGCTCAGAGTACTTTAACCACAGAGTACCATCAAGAAGTAGTTGCATGGATACATGTGGAGGGCAAATAACAACTTCCCCTCACTACATACATATAGAATTTTTCCTTAGTAAGACAGAATGTTGAAATCAGAAAACACTGATCTGCTACGGTAGTGATATCAAAATAGCTGTACTCACATTTTTGCATTTTTATGTTTCTTTTGATTTGTATTTTACTTAGAATTTGCAAATGTTTAGATTATTGCAAAGCATGTACATCTATTTGAGAATTTGTATGGCTAATTCTGTGCACATTATGCACACTTTTCACCTAATGGTTTATAATATCTGAATATATGGACTGCTTGCGTTGGCGGGGTGGGGGGAGGAGATGGAGGGTCCCATCATAGTGTTGGTAGAAGAGAGGGTAGTGTCATGAAGAGGGTAGTGTCAGGTACCCTGGCTTATGCTCATGGTAGAACATCTATTATCACTATATCACCAGGGTAAAGAGCACTGCTCACTTTTGTAACATACATTTTCAATTTGCCTAGTGAATGAAAAGATTATGAAATTTGTATATAAGCACAATGATACAGAAATGAGTAACTTTTCATGGTAGGCTTAGCCTTGACCTTCCCATGCCCTTCCCCAGAGCTGATTTTTTTTTTATATACACACATATTGTTTTCTGATTTGAGTTCATAAACATTCTATATTAATTCCATTTTCCAGATGAAGAAACTGAGGTGGTGTGACCAAGAATTACTAGAAGGAAATGAAGCAGTAATGAGTGGGTGCTAGTGGGTGGATGCTAAATCCAGGAATCTGTGGCTACTCACCAAGCAGGCTCTCAATAAACACATTTGTCCACTGACACTGAGGCTTGCTTCCGGAATGTCCTCAAAGACATTTCAACAAGAACTGTGCTAAAAAAAAAATGGGCATAGTAATTTAATGCTCTTGTAAGGCTGTCTACCCACTGTCTCTTTTTTAAATAAGAACACATTGTGCATCTTCTTCTCAGCAGCATCGCAGAGGATAGCTATCTAATTTAGGCTTCATTCAGGAAATAAATAGCAGGTTCTAATCTGGGTTTGGGAGTGCAAATACATGTGTATACATACCAGCATAAATGTACATAAGCCCTTTTGCTCTGCCCAGTCACAACAATTACTACGAAAGCCTCAGTCATTTCATTTTGGCAAATGGAATGATAGATCTGTGAACCAAATGTTATCCTCAAGTGTGTTTTTCTGTTAGATCATTTGGTTCTTTTTCTGTGCTTAACAGATGTGTGGAAATTAATTGGATCTGGAGTCACTAATTTTTTATAATATGAAAAGCGCTGTTCTTCCAGTAAAACCAACCATTATCCAGTTAATTGATCTAAATAAAACATTTTCCTGCATTAAAAAAAGATTTTCAACGACTCTTTTCCTCCTAGCCTCTGGAAACCTAAACCAAAAAAACAAAACTAAACAAAAAAATCCTACCATGCTGTAAAAGGAATATTTGCAACCCTCTCTACTTGCCTGTTAAAGCCAGTCCACGTCTTCTTTGAGAAGGAGTGGCAACTCTACTGCCCCTGACACTGTAAATAATAGTAGAACGTGTGCTATGTCATCACACACTAATCACTGTATGGAATAACAGGAAGGGACTTTGGAGATTACCTAGTTTAATTCCCTTACTTTATAGAAGAGGAAATCAGGGTCTAAGGAGAAGGAAGTCCCCTGCACAAGGTCACACGTATAATTAGTGGCAGACCATGTTTATTTATATTAATATGAGTCAACCTTCAATGTTCCACAAACAGCTGGTGGCCCAGGAATGGGAGGAGGGGTTGAGAGAATGGGGTGGAAGGCAGAGGGTGGAGGGTGGAGAGTGGCACTGTTACTCATGAACAAATTCCTTTATTCATTCCACGTATGAATGCGATTTTAAGCAAGTAAAGTTTTGCACACAAAATAGCAAGCTAGATATTGAGAATCTTGGAATGAACATATCCAAGGCGGTCCCAACAGGGATGAACTACTCTCTGCTTCCATAGGTAACAATCAGAATAAGTTGGCTCTTAAGACGCAAAGGTCTTTGGGGGGCATTTCATAGCGTATGGACAATGCAACAAGATAATGGCTTCTGCCACATGGAATAAGAAAATTTTAAGGAGTAAGACACTAATATTTTTCAAAATCAGTCACAGCTGTCACTTGCTATTAGTAACACAGTCATGAAAGACAGCGTGTGAACCCAAAACTGCATACACTGGACACAGATTGCCATACTGCGTTGATTCTTCAACTGTAGTTTCCTTAGACTTCCCATTTTCCAAAAAAAATGTTTTAATCTCTGGGATAGAGAGACGTCAAGAGAATGAAAGAAGAGATTCTTGTCTTGGGTAGATACTTTCAAGGAGACAAAAATGGAAAAAAAACTGAAGCTCCTTAAGAATGCCAGCCTAAGTAAAGGTTAGTGTCTCCTTTAGCTAAAAATTGCTTTTCAGGAAATACTCCACTCATGTATTTGTAGAAAATATATCAATTTCATTGAAAAAAATTTAAATAAAAAAAGCATGCATAATATGTCCTACTATTTTCCTTTCGTAGTATTACACAAATTGAATCAGATATAAATTCCTAGAAGGCAGAGGCAATGCCAGGATGTTTTCGTACAAACAAAAGAGCACTAAAATGCAGTAAGTACACAAACTTTTAACAAATCTCAAAAGATAGGATCCAAAATCCCAGAGATAAAACTCTAATAAAAATGTTGTTAATTTCAAATATGAACTTGCCTTCTCATGATAAAAGCAGTTCATTAAGAAAAAAACATGAAGGGCTCTAATTTTTAATTCTAAATACTCTCATATGTTAAGACACTTCACCCTAGGAACCAGATTTGTTTTGAAACAGCAGTTCTGTGACAATAGTTTCAAAAGATTCATGAACATTGGCAACTATCACAACGAAGTATAAGAAGTTCATGCTTTATATTCCTGAAATATTTGAACATATTTCAAATGCTTGAATTTGCAAAACTTTCATTTAATATTATAAGCAACATTTCTGAAGGACAGATCATTTCCTATATCTTTTCTAGTCACTAATAGGCATTATTCAGCAAATACTGAAAATCTTTTTCTAGTTTCTTCACAGTTAGATTATGGGCAAGAAAAAATAATTTCCCATTTATCCTAGGTTTTTGGCTAAAACATTCTTGTAATAAAAGACAAATTTACAGAACAACAGGCAAATACCCAGGCGAACTGAATAAATCCAAGTGGCCAACCTATTTAAACATCACCTCCAGCTAAAGGGAGAAGATATAAGGGAGGAGGAGGGGTAGGTCAGTAATAGGTAATCAATCACCAGGAAAAGCACAATAAAAAAAGAGTATGGTGGTTATGCAGATTCAACTCTCTGCCTTCTCCACATATTCCCACTTTTCAGGCATAGACAGGATACACAAAAAACAAACAGAAATTTCCCTTTTTAATGTAACTTAATAAACTTGGATTCAGTTTTCAGAGCTTCTACTGTCTCTGCTGTATCGTAAAAGTAGTAAACTCTTTATATTATAAACTTTATGCCAAAAAAGAGTAGCTTGAGGTGGCATATTCTGCTCCCTTTAAAGATATTCTCCAAGAACATGGACATTTAATTGTAAACACTAAAAACTGAGGCTAAGATGTGATTAAGAAATCAAAAAAGATATATTTAATTGCCTATTTTATGTAAAAACAGGTTTTAGGCCCAAAAGAGGAATGTATTTGTTAGCAGATAATTACTGGGAAGACAGTTTCTGGAACAATTCCAATTGCCAGAGGAGTCAGCACATTGGCAGTGTCGGTCCTTCCATTCCTCACTCTGGTATCGCAGCAGATAGAGTGGTATGATATCAGGTACCCCCACTTTCTTCCACTCGGGCTTTGAATCTTTCTCCAGCAATCAAAGACAGTTCCTTTCCTTGTTTCAATGCCAATTGCCTCCCTCCCCACCACACCCCCCCACCCCTTAGAAATCAGTGGAATATGTCCTGGGTTAGGAAACTTCCAAAATACTTGCTAGACAGAATCATGGAAATTAAAGTTGTGGAAGACCTCATTGGATCATCTAGTTCATCTATTTCCCATTAAGGAGTTTTCCAGATGGAAGATTTTCATACACTGGATGCCTCCTCTTGTTTCTGCACGTCCTGAAGTCAGGTTTTGAGTATTCAAGCCTAGTGTGGAGAGGTGAATAAGGCCTGCATTCAATAACTTCATAGACAGAAAAGTGCCTTATCCCAAAGGTGTTATCATATTACAAGAGCTTTTGGATGGAAATAGATGACACCTCATCAGAACAGTTACGTGAGAGTACTGCTTGGTCCTCCAAGTACCATGCCTGTCATGTCTTTTGCAGAGAGCAGTATTTGCTTGTGGGGACCTGAGCACAATGGAACCCATTAGGAACTCTTTCTAGAAGAGAAAAACAACTTTGCCTCTTCTCTTTCTTTCCTCTTCCTCCTCTAACTCTTCTCTTACTCCCCTTCCTTTCCCTCTCCTCCTTTCCCTTCCCCTCCCCTCCAACCTACCCTTTCCTCCTTGTTCTCTTCACACATCTTTGCCCTCCCTCTTCCTCTGTATGCTTCCTTACCCTTTCCCTTGTAGTTCTCTATGTATAAGAACTGGTTTTTAGGGATCCCCTACCCAGAAGTCTCTTAAAAGATAGAAGTCTAATAATACATAGATAAACTGTTTGAGAATATCAGTCAGTGATCAGTCAGTGTCTACCTGGTTTTGTTCTCATTAAAGTCTAAAATAACCTCTGGGTTCATCATAAGAAACAACTCAACTTTGAATCATTTGAGATCGAATCTTAGCTTATTTTCTTTCTAAGCTATATAAATTTTCAGGAGTTTTTTCAGGCTCATTCTCAACTTACTAATTTAGACAGTGAAATTTTATAAGACAAAATCAATGTTGAAATACATGATCACTGTTCAATGTAAAATAGAGAGTACTCACTTTTTCTCTTTTTCATAAAAATGGGTAAAAAATACAGGAATCTTGGAAGAATCCCCAAAGTGAGGAGCAATGTAGAAATGATTTTTGTCTTACCTTACTTTTTAAAAAAGCCCAAATTAATTCTACTTTATTTCTAGTAATAATGGCTTGACTATATAGTCACCTGATATTTCTTTCTAAGATATCTTGTAGCTAAGGTAGAATTACAAAACAGATAATATGCTGCTTAGTTTAGATATAATAGTGGGCTGTGTCCTTCCTCTGACACAATAAGAAAAACCTCCAAAATTGTTATTCTTGTGTTGGTCCAACAGACATGCCACCATTTGGGGACAAAAATTCTTAAGACTCTTGTTTCCAGCAGCAGGAAACCACCTGAACATGCAAGCATAAAAGCAATTAATAGAACGATTTTGTGAGCATCTTTTCTTTACATATTCTCTGTTTCTTCATCATTTTTCCTTTTCTTCTTTTAAAGTGTTATTCAGATATCACTTTCTCCCTGAGGTCTTCCATAATAAACCTTAATAAAGTTAAAATTCCTATATGGTTCCATCTTCTACCTCTAACCTACTATTAGTTTATTCCTATTTCTAGAGATGCATCTCTGAAAGAGAGAAAGAAGCACTGAACAGGCATCATTTTCCTTGCCCTACTTATCTGCAGATGACACCTTAGACTACAACTTCCAGCAACCCAGGAATCTTACCTACCAAAAGGAAAGCAGCTGGCATTGCTACGTGGATATACAAATAGAGGTAGAAGAAGGGGAGGGGAGTCACATGGAGGAAAACATATAGAGTGACTTGGAGATAATTAAAAGACATGTAAGAGACAGAGTGCATGGAGGGAGACACAATGACAACTTGACCTCATGGTGGATTATGAGTCATATTTTGAATTTTGAGTGTCTCCATGTGTCCCAGCTCTCTGGGACCTGTCTGATCCCTTTCTTGCAACTCTCTGCAAGAAGGTACCTTAGATTTGTGGTAAGCTTTTAGTTTTTAGTGGCCCAGTTTGTCCAAGAATATTTGCTGGGAGTTTGTTCATGAATGGATGAATATTTTTTACATTTTATTAGGAAACTATTATCTGAAATCTTCTCCCTCTCTTTCTCTGTATACTATTTGCATTAAAAATTCATTCAAACGAAGACTTAGCTTTCCCTTTTCTGCTAAGATGACTGAATCCCCTTTTAGAACATGTGCCTTAATAGTCTGGGATCCTGGGTATCCCTCAGGCATGTACTAACAATTCATTTATATTGTTCTTTTTTGTATTAATTTTCACTAAATGCAAGACCCATATGGGTGGGGCTTTAAGCCATTTTACTCCATTGTTTTGCCTTGGGACTAAAATAGTATATGACATGCACTGGGAACTCAAAAAAAATTTTTATTGAATGAATCATTGTGGAACCTGGGGGAAAAGCTAAAAAAAAAAAAAAAAAAAAAAAACTTCAGAAAAAACTGGCATTATATTTCAGAAGCAACAGTATTTTGACTTTCCCTTAGGAACTCAACCATTAACATGGAAGTTCGATTTTAAGGGTAGAATGTATTTTCTCAAGATTTGTTCCAATATATATTCTCTGTTAGCATATCCAAAGAATGGCCTTGGAAATGGGTGTAAATTATTTCCTACTATTGGTATCAAATGACAGTCTGGGAGTCATTCATCAAGTACTTTCAATAGTAGTATCTCCAATCCAAGTACTCTATATTAGGGAATAGAGTTATTAAGTAAAGAACAAGTTCCCATTAAAAAAAAAAAAAAAACCTACTCATTGACCTATTAGGTGACTTTTTCTTGAAATTCTGATTTTAAAAAAAAATATAAATAAGGGCTGGGCATGGTGGCTCGTGCCTGTAAGCCTCAGCCTATGAAGCAGCCAGGGCTTAGAGATCATGGTTCAAGTCCCGCCTGGGGCCCGTAGCAAGATTAGTTCCAAAAAATAGCTGGGCATGGTGGTGTGAGCCTGTAATCCCAGCTGCTTGGGAAGCTGAGGCTGGGAATTGCTTGAGTCTGTGGTACCCCGGGCAACGAGAGCCTGCAGTTCCACAAGCAAAAATAGCAAGACCTAGTCTTAGAAAAAATAAATAAATAAAACTATAAATAGAACTTTTTCAATAAAATCTCCCAGTTTAAAAATTATTTGAAGTATTAAAATATTCTGGGAAAGCGAAACAAATAATAACTAAAGGATGAGCACAGCCAATAGACTACATAATTTCTGATTTAGAGTATCTTCTAGTTCTAGTTTCCTGAATTTTATAGTCTTAAGTGATTACCACTTTATTTGTAATTTTATACAATTATTAATACAATGCAGTTTTTCTAATTAGGTTTTTATTGTAACTATTCGTTTCTGCTTCTAGAAAGTTATCCTTGTTCTCTTGATTATTTTAGTAACACCCTTTGAGATATTTTCTAACTGCTTATATGTATATCTTCAAGTGCTAAGTGGAATAAATAAAAGAGCACTGAATCCGCACATACAAATATCAGGTTCTACTCCTAGATTCACCCATCTCTCATTATGAAATCAGGTCAAAAAGGGCAGCAGTCTCTAGCCAACAGACCACTTTTAAAATGCACCTTCAGCTACTCAGGTTCCCTCAGGTTCCTACCACCCGTGAGTAGCAGTTACCAGACAAATGCAGTTTAACAACAGGGTTTTATTTACAGGGGTATTCACAGGGAAAACAAAAAGTCCTCAAAGTCACAAGTGACCACTTATTTCACCCCAAATACCACATTTAGTCTGAAAGTCCCAAACACGTCAAAGATGGTGCCCCTCCAAACAAGTAAACACCCTGCAAAGTCTTCTTTCTTCCCCAGCATCTTCTCTTCGCTTTTTCACTTCCCAGCATTCCGATCTGCTCTACCTCTCCAAGGCTCTTTAAACTTTTTCAATAGATGCTGATGCAAACTCAGTTTTCCAAATATGTCATCTTGCTGCAGCTCCATATGCTTCCTTTACCAGGCCACCTTCAGTGGCATCTGGTCACATTCATCAGCCCTGCCCTCAGAAGCCCCTGGTCATTCCCAGCCTGTCATTCTGGCATCCGATGTCTCTGCCAGCCACTCTCCCACCGTGTGGCTCCTTGCCACCACCAGCTCACTCTTCCAAGGGGCTTCCCCTGACCAGGTCACATTGGCCTGTTCTCTCCATCTGCCATTTTAGTCTCTTCCTTCTTCTCTCTCCTTGCTCCTCCCTGTTATATACCCTCTCTTCCTGCTTCCCATTTTCTCTTGCAGCTCTTTCAGATCCCTGCCACCAGGGCATTTTGTTAGCCATAAAATTTTTAACCAAATCACTACCTCGTATCATTTTCACATACAAGCTTAGACAGTATTAATAGTGGGTGACTCAGCTGGATATGCAGCCAGTGAGCCCTACTAGTGACATACTTGAAAATTGAACTGCCGACCATTACTAACCCTGGTGGATGGGGTCTGATGACTGCACAAGAGAAAACTGGAAGCTCTAAAAGAGTGTGCAGGAAGAAATGGGAAGTGCGAAGGAGAGAATGGTCAGTGAGGGGCCAGCATGGTGGTTCACCTGGGACCAGCAGGCTGGAAGTAACAGGATGCCACTTAGTTGGCCCAGTAGGCATATGAACAGACCACTGGCAAATGATGGGCCATCAATGGCCAGAATCAATGGTGTGGTCGGGCATGTAAAGCGCAGGCTGGAAAAGCCCAGTGAAGCAACTGCCAGGTGGGCAGCTAAGAACACTGTAGCCAGATGTCGTGGAATGGCAGGCCTGGATAAGAAAGGTGTGAGACACCAGCACTGAGGGAAAGAAAAGGAAAAGTCAAAAAAAAAAAAAAAAGATTGTCTTGTTTGAAAGTGGAAAAGTTGGTGCCTGGAGAAAGCCAGGGATTTTTAAAGCTGATCTTTTTATATCAGTGCTTGTTGAAAAAGTTTGAAGAAACTTGGAGAAGCTGAGCAGGTTAGAAAGTTGGAAAGAAGCAAAAGAAAGATTTGGAAAACTTTGGATTTTGTGTGCTGAAAAGCTGGACTTTGTGAAAGTCCTGCCTAGGTTTAGAGGGGCAAAAGCGGTGCCATCTTGGACATGTGTTTGGGACTGAATGGTGATTGGGGCCACTTGTGGCATTAATGACTTTTTGTTTCCCTTGTTATTAACTTGTTAATAAATCCTGTTGTTTAAACTGCTTTGTGAGTCTTGCAACAGCAGTTGGGCAGGTGGGAAGAGCCTGGAGGCAAAAAGTCAAATTTTAAAAGCACCATTTTGGCTGGTGCATGGTCTGGAGGTTTCCTGCCCTATTTATACCCGGTATCAGTATTACTTAAGCTATTTAGGTTTATGCTCTTGTACCTTTAAAATGAGATTAGCTGCACCTGTTTTCTTTTTTTTTTTTTTTAACCTAATGTGAGGACTTGTACTTCCACAGAATTGGCAGATTAGAAAATGTTTTAAATGTAAACTACTTGTTTCCCACTGGATGCTTTATTTCTAATAAAATGCTTTCATGCCAATAAAATTCTTTATTCCCAATAAAAATTAGATGCACAACTGAACAGTTTTGTTGTTGCTTCTGCCATCAGAGCAACGTTATAAGATGTTCTCAGACTTTATGATCCTTTGCTCAGGTCATAACTTACAACTCACAGTGCAGTATCTTATCTTACAACTTCTTTTTGCACACAACCTTACTTACTTTAGACTTTTCCCCCGTCAAATCAACATTATGCATATCTTGTTATATAATAGTCACTCCCACTTGTATTTATTAAATCACATTTGATCCTTCTTTCTTATTTATTCTCTATTTTAATTACCCCCCTTGCTACCTCCACATTTAAAAAAATCACATCTAGGCATCAATACCTGTTCAGATAAGCTTTTCATGGAGTTCCCAGTTCTTCCAGTTAAGCATTATCTCCTACTTTTTCTAAATATGAATATAAATTTAAAGCTTAGTCTATTTTGACATTCTTGTTCACTTATGTAGCCCCTCCAATCATTAAAAAACTACTTTGTATCTAATAGGTACTCAAAAAAGTAGATGGATTGTTTCTCTAGCTCTATACCTTGGTTTTCTTACACCAAAGTCAGTTATTTTTATTGTATTCTTACATGCTATGCCAGTCAACTCAATGTTTTATTACAGAGAAGATCTTGGCAATAAGGAGAAAGAAAACTGAAAGGATTCTCTCTGCATTCTTATCTTAAGCATTACATTCAACTTACTGGTTGAAATTGTGCCCTAGCATCAGTCTCTAGAGAGCCTTGACACTAACACTTTTCTAAGTAGAGAAATGATCGTTTATTCGTACACATTGCTTCCTGTCATTAAGCCATTTCCGTACTTGAGTCAAAACATTTTCCATAATAACAAGGAAACTTAATTTTTTTCAGTTGCTGTTTTACCATATATAGAATACACACTTTGAATTCCTTTTGAAAGTGGAGATAAAATTATCTTCCCTTTTATCAGGATTACTTCTAAAAAATCTGAGAGACTTATTTATTCAGTTAATCTTAATTGAGAACCTAAGTGCCAATCATTGTCAGAGAGTATAGGCTCACAGAGGGAAAGCCCGTGTATATCACATAGATTTATTTTTTTGCATTCTAATAAGTGTTGGTTCTAATGAGAGTAGAGGACAATTCTACCTTGAAGGGAAGGTTTAGTTGAGGTGGACACATGCTGTCACATGTGGACACAAAGTCATCAAAGGCAGTTTACTTGGTCACAGTACAGAAAAGCACATTGTGATACTATGGAAAAGCACAACAAGCGCAAAGAGGCATGCACCAGCAACCCAGTGCAGTGAAAAATGCTCAGGGTGACAGACATTTCAGAAGGGGAGCTGTGGAGCAAGATGAGAGCCAAAGAGGCCCTACTGCAGAAGTAGGAGAATTCTTATTATATCCTGTAGTCTGAGCAACTATATAATTGTAAGCAGGGAAAGTGAACAAGATATGCCCTGAAGACATAACTCTGTGAGTGAAATAAAGAATGCATTATGAAAGGTGGATCTTTTGCCCACCATCTGAAAATTCTTGTTCAGTGTTTTAAATTTTCAGAACAACAAAACTAAGAAAAAGAAGGAACGTAATATCATGTAGGAGGTCTGATCAATAGGAATATGGATAGGCGAGAAATATAGAACTGATTAAATTAACTAGTGGGGCATTAATTTCCTCTAACAGAAGCCATGTTCTTTACATGTCTCTTTAATCTTTTCCCCCAATTTCTATTTCTCTAGGACTTTGATTCTATCATTCTTTCCAGGTTCTGCCATCTGACAAATATGGAGATATGAAACCCTATTCTGAAGTTCCCAGGTTTGTTTCCAATTTCCTCCCCATGGACACTGTGTACTGGAAACCATTAGTCTTTGCTACCACAAGTCAGCTTAGCATGACAGTTTCACATGCTAGCCAAAATTTTCACAAGGGTCCCTGATGGCTTATTTATATAAGATCTGTCAATTAAATATAGAACATCCACTTATGGTTTATGTACTTTTACTCAATACAATTTTGTTTTTAGATATACACCATAGTTTTTGCGTCTTTTACTTCCCTGAAAAGATGATCTTATCCCTCCCCTCAACATTTTCTGCTCACCTCTCATTTCTCATTCTAGCTTGTCAATGTGAGCTCTAGTTGAATTATTTTTAATGTTTCCTTCAGTCTCTAATAAAGTCTTTGTAGGAAACTCCAGGTTCATGTAGTCTAGCTTCTCCTTAATTAATTCCTATTTCCTTTCACCAAATAATGCCAGTGAGTACAAATAAAAAAAAAAAAAAAACATGGATATGGAATGAAATGGAATTCTGATACATTATATATGCCATGAAATTATACATTACATACCATGCTGAGTCTACCCTTAATTCTTTTTCTATTTCTTAAGATACTAGACATATAATAAAATGCAAGTAAATTATTAGTTTCATGTATTTATCCTAGTATAGTTTTCAAGCACAGAAAAAAAATAGCAAAAACTGTATAAACTAGAATGGTATATGTCAATGACATATCTAGATTATGTGCTAAACAGTTATTAGTAACTATAGTTTTAGCCTTATTTTTTCACATGAATGCCTTTGTAAAAAAGGGAAAACATATTGCATAAGTAGACATGAAGAATGATGACATTTTTCAGTAGATTTCATTTTTATATAATTCTATTTGAGTGGTAAAATTTTGGGTGACTTTTGTTTAATTTTTGCTGTTGTATAACTTCTAACAAAGATTGCACATCAAAAATTCAAAATACTTGCTCTTTTTATTTAGGAATGCTTGCCCTGGGTTTGAGATTTGCTAAAATGTTCAGAGTAAGAACTGTAATATAAATTATCAATACCATATCTTCATAATGTTTTTATGATCAGTGGCAAAACAAACGAAGTAAACCAAAAACCTTCCATCATTTCCTCTGTGTAAACAACCCTTGTCTGATGAGAGAGATACACTGGGCATCGCTTGTATTTAAATCTTGTCAGGTTTTATTTCGCAAATAGTAATGCCACCATGATTAAGTCAATTTGACAACTTCAGATTAAGTATTTACATTTAAACTTTATGTCTATTTTCCTTTCTTTAAATAGCAATCTGGAGTATTTTTTCTCTCTACACTCCTCGTTGATAGAGTCTTGCTTCCACACCCCACTCCAGTGCAAAAGACATCACTTAGTGTTATTATTCTAGGCTAAGAAAAGAACAGCTTTGAAGTAATTTGATACTCAGATAGGTCCTTATTTTCCTGGTGGCATAATTCTGACATTTCACATGTAATAGTTAGTGTTGATATATTGTATGACTTTTTCTTTCCCTTTATTTTATCCCCATTATCTTGGCAAGTTGTAGAAACGCGAATGACTCCAACATCCAATGTTGTCTTTTCCTTCACTATCAGGAAAATTTCATTATGAAATCTGAAACTCAATATTATACCACCAACAGATTTTGCATGTTAATTCGCTAAGAAGATAAATCACATTTTCTCATGTTTCCAGAATCCCTGGGATTAGGGGCATCCCACACTTGCTCCCTGGATGCTCTACACAGAGCCCCATCTGGTTTTCTTTTCTAAACATGGTCCCCTGAGATCTTCTTTAATTTGAATTGTATTAAATTCATCAAACTTCTTAATGAGCCTTGGGCATTGCTCAACTTGTGTGGTGGTCTCTCTTGGATAGTAGCAGAGAGGGATCTTAACTGCTTTCAATATATGTACTTCTGGGCGTTCCCATCAGGTCTAAGCACTGTTTCACATTATGTGAATGTCATAAATAACTTGGTTGAAAGGGTGAATGTTTTCTTATCTTGAAGAGAGTCAAAGGGCAGGTTGCATTTATCTAGGAAATGCACCTCACAGATGCTAGTATTAAAAGCTCCTCAGGGGATGGGTGGGGAAATACTATTATCCTTACATAATTCTAAAAATCTGGGGGGTAGTAAACCAACTGCACAAATTCTTCCCTTTCCTTTTCATCAAGGTCACAGCAGCAGGGAAAAAAAGAGAAAGAAAGAAAACACCACTAGCCCACTAGTAATTTTTTTTCTTACATTCACAGTATCTTTGTAATATATATTTTCCTTGTCATGTCTTAGATTATTTCTTTTTGGATAGCTTTTGCTTGCACACAAGGTAGGTTTTAAGAAGTTTACTTCCACGGATTTCTGGAGTCTCAATAATATGTCTCCAAATCAAAAGAGTAGAAACCAAAGATTGTCTTTTTTTTTTTTTAATTTGTTTTGCTGTGAACTGGGATCCGATTTATAAAATTTAACTCAAATCATGTTTCTTAAAAAAAAAGGAGAGAGTTGTGTAACTATTTTAAAAGTTCCCTACACAGTCCACTACAGCTGTCTGGATCTGTTCCTAGATGGAAATCATCGCTGAAGTCTATGATATCTCCCTATTGAATTTTCAGTCCACCACCCACTTTCAGTTCACACTATCTGTTCCTTGCCAATTTTCACTTCCTTAGACTATAATCCATATCTATTTATTTAAGCTTGAGGTCTGGGAAAATCAACTTTTAAGTACCAAAGAAGTTTTACTTTATCAATTCACTTTAAATCATTGATAGATACTTGCATATTATTCCCAAAACATTTTTTGAGGGATATTTTACATTACTATTGATTTCTGTAACTGAGAAGCTCTTTGTTCTGTAAATCATTTTTGTTTAAGTGCATTTTACATACAATCAAATGCATTTATTTTATGTATATAATATAATGTACATATGTATTCATGTTGCATCCAATTCAATTAAAAAATGGAATAGATCTCTCTAAAAAATGTTCTTTTGTACCCCTTCCAGAGTATTCAGGTATGCAAAAATCTGATGATGGTACTAAGCTTGGCAACCATTTGATAAACATTTCCTATCCAACATTACTCCGAAACTATAGCAAACATTTTACAGTATAGCATCTACCTTAATAAGCAAAAGAATAAGTGTACGTGGTCTGTTTTAACTATGTGGCTATTATTTCAGAGAATTAAATGAAATCCCTGAAGTCACTTACGTTGTAAAAGTGTCTTGATTTTACGGTATCAGAACCTATTCGACACTCTTAATACATCGTGTCTCCAAATCAGGTTTTCTATAAAAATAATGTGGTCATTTTAACCATGTGATCTGAAGGAGGGAATTAAACATGATATCAGATGGGAAAAACAGGCAAAACAAATAACCAAACTTGCAAAGGGGAGCAACTGGCCCTTCACAAGGCAGCCACACACCAGGTCCTTCCCAGCCAGTGCATGCAGTAGCAAGACCACAGACACTTTAAGAGGGAGGCAAAAACAAATTTACTTAATAAAAGACAAGTGAGACAAGAGAAATTGAGGGGTACAAGGGAACCCTCTTGTACCACAAAGTCCAGTCTGTAGTTCAAAGAGCACATGGCGGCAGCAGCTATATGCGTCCACAAAATGGCAGCTGCCCCACCTTAAGCCCGATGAAGGAGTTAAGATGGCACCACTGCTCCTTCATCAAAAACACAGCTCCGCTCACTCCAAGTCAGAAGGAGACAAGGTGGTGTCATGGATCCTTCTTTGAAAGCAGGAGATTCAAATCCAACGAGGAAAACCAGAATGGCATCCTCAATTCTCCTCCAAAAAGCACAGTTCCGACATTCTTTCAGCTCCAACTCCAAAGTGGCCTGGAATCAGCAAAACTCACTCAATACAGCAGCACAGCAAGCACTTCAGGCACCCCACACTGAAAATGGCAACACAGCAAATTCTCTTCAGCTCTCCAGAAGACTTCTAAGCTTCGCAGTTTCAAAATCAAACCAAGTTTTCAAGTACATTTCCAAGACAGCTCACAAGTTCCTCCAACATGCTTCCCCAGGCTCCTCACCAGCCTGGTCTGGGGTGGACCCACAGCTTGTCTTCCTTCCCCTGATGCACCACATGGCAGCGGCAGCTCTGAGGCCTCCAGCCTCCCTGTTGCTACTCTACTCCTTACTTCTCCGTTCTCCTCTCTGTCCTCTTCCATTCTCTTCTCTACTGTTCTCAGTTCTCTTCTCTACTGTCCTGTTTTCTACCCTTGTCTCCTCTGTTCTCTTTCCTCTCATTCTCCTCCGTGTCCTCCTCTTCATCCCTTTCTTCTCTCCACTTTTCTGCTCTTCTCTCTTCCTTTCTCTTCTGTTCTCTACTGTTCTCATTTCTCTTCTGTACTGTTCTGTCCCTTTCTTCTCTATGTTCTCTCCTGTTCCATGTCTTTTATACTCTGCCCCCTCCCTGATCTTTTAATCCTCTCTTCTCTCGAGAAGGCTTACCTTCCCTTTGCCAAATCTCCACCCACCAATGCTAACCATAGCTATTTTAATGCATCAACACCAGTACTGGGGGTCACATCTCCCTAACAAACGGGTAACTCTTAAGTTCCTAAAATGTAACATCTATAAAGTAGGTATTTAAAATATCTCCTTTAATCATTCTGAATATTCTTTTCCATATTTCACTGAAAATGAGACTCAGGGAAGTTAAAAAAACTGCAGTCACGAAGCTCATTGAGGCAGAGCTGTGATTAAACTCAGCTATTTCTAGTTCTGATAGTCACTCTCTTTGCTATTAACTATACCACTTTCAGAAGCAAAATGTTTACATATCTGTTTTACTATTAAAATATGAATGACATACTTACCATGCAGGAAATTTCATCTAGAGACGAAATAGAAAAATCTTGTACCAGAAGAGATAGGGGCAAAAATCATCATTTATTTTTCCAGTGTCTCAAGTATAATCTAGCTGTAAAGTACCAGAATATGCATGATACCTTTTGATGGAAGCATAACAATGCAATGTCAACGTATCAGGACTCCAGGCACCAAACAGAAAATGGAACTGTTTTTCATGAAATAAAGTTGCCTTCTTTGAGGGGGAAATAAAAAAAGAAGCATTTAAACAGACAGTAGGAAGACTGTAAAATGGTAGCAGAACTGGAAGTCACAATAGCCCTTGGCAATCTAGAGTAATCAAAAGGATTGTCTCCTGCTATGCAGTGTGCAACAAATTTAATATGCATTTATATATTTTACCTTTAGGTTATATGTATTTCCATACAGAAAAACCCTTCTCTCAACCAAGGCTAAAAGAAAAGCTTTTGAACTATTTTTCTGATTGATCAATCAGTGTGTGCACTTATTTTTTAACCCAGTTCTTCCTTGTTCATTATCACCCCTCATAGGGTGTGTTACGATTTTGGATATATGACTTTTCACTATTATTTCCAGGTTTTGAAGCAATAAAAATGCACTTTAATTATATTAATTTTATAATTAACGAACTTTAATTAATATATAAATTATATATATTTGTAACCATATTACTACTTGTCAAAAATCCTACTAATTTCTAGGTACAGTAACAAATACTCCCAAATGATTAAATATATGAATAAATACCATAAAATATTAAAGAAAGATAATATCCAACATCTTGACCACTATAATGTTGACATCCAATGAATTTTATATTAGATTATAATATCATAAATACCAATTAAATCATTAATCATAGGACACTGCATTTTCCAGAAACTCTCCTCCCTGTGTGCCATCATTGGATGGTACAGAACCATCCAAGCTAGGAAAGGGATGCTCCACTTAGAACAGCATATTGAGTTGAGTTGCTGTTGAAGTCGTTTTTAGGTTCAGTGCTTTTATAAGACTGTTATTTGTCAAAGCTGGTGTGAATAAACAATGCTAAGTCATTTATTTGACCAGGTAGTTTTCTTTTCAGAATCTATTAATGACTATTTTGTTTAAAAGACCGATAGAGATCTAGCATTACAAAATGGACCATAAAATAAGCTGACAAAGTGTGGACATATCTCTCGGGCTTCAGTGGGAAGAGGCCAGGAAGAGAGGCTGCAGGAGACTTTACCTTTGAAATTAAGAAAAAATGAAGTATAACTCATGAAGGATTTTGCCCAGGTTTTCCTGGGCAAATGTATATTATGGTTTCCGTTCTTATATCCAGGTCTTTTATCTATTTTGAGTTGGTTTTTGTACAAGGTGTTAAGGAGGTTTCTTGGTTCAGTTTTTTGCATACATTGGCCCATTTTTCCCGGAACCATTTATTGAAGAGACTTTCCTTGTTACAATGTAAGTTTTTCACTCCTTTGTCAAAGATTAGTTGACCATATATGTGCGGTTTTATTTCAGGGCACTCAATTCTGTTCCATTGGTCTGACTGTCTGTTTCTGTACCAGTACCAAGCTGTCTTAATTACTATGGCTTTGTAGTATAATTTGAAGTCAGGAACTATAGAGGAAAACCTGGGCAAAACCCTTCATGAGTTACGATTCAGAAATCCATTCCTGTGTACATCTATAGTAAGTAAAAAAAAAAAGAAGTGAAGAAAAACGTAAACAGCTGGGAATGCATCAAACTAAAAAGCTTCTGTACAGCAAAAGAGACAACAGAGAAAACACAAAGAAACCCAACTGAGTGGGAAAAAATTTTTGCCCTCCATACAAGTGATAAGCGTCTGATAACAAAAATACACAAAGAACTCACACAACAAAAACAAAGAAAGAAACCCCGTTTAAAAATGGGGAGAACTAAAAAGACACTTCTCCAAAGAGAAAATACAAATGGCCAACAAGCACATGAGAAAATGGTCAATGTCACTAGCAATCAGGGAAATGCAAATCAAAACCACAATGAGATACCACCTTACACCAGGAAGAATGGACCACATCAAAAAAGTGGGCAACAACAAGTGCTGGCATGGATGTGGAGAGAAAGGAACACTTTTACACTCCTGCTGGGAATATAAACTGGTTCAGCCACTATGGAAAGCTGTGTGGAGGACCCTCAAATTAATGAAAATGGAACTACCACTTGATCTAGCAATTGCTATTCTATGAATCTACCCAAAGTTGACCTCAGTACTTATACAAAAAGTCACCTGTGTTTGATTGTTTACTGCAGCACTATTTATAATTGCAAGGACATGGAAACAACCCAAATGTTTCAAAACAGATGACTGGATGACAAAGATGTGGTATATACACAATGGAATATTACTCATCAATTAATGATGACAGATCTGACGATTTTATGATAACATGAATGTACTTAGAAGAAATCATATTAGCAGAAACAAGTCAGAAAGAAAAAGATAGAAACCAAATGGTTTCACGTAAGGAAAAATAAATAAAAAGCCATGAGGAAAAGTCAAAACAAGCTAACAAACAAAATGAAGTACACAACTCGGGGGGTGAGAGGGGAGAGGGTGGGAACAGTCAAGGAGGGAAGGTGGTGGGTGAACCCAGGGGATTACAAAGATATGAACTTTATATATAAATAAATTATAGAAAAGGAGAGAAAGGTACCACATTCACATAACTAAAAAAAAAAAGAAAAAGAAAAAATGACCACAATTTGTGTCTATTGCCTCTATTTACAATCCATGGAAATACTCTCTAGATTACAGAGAAAATAATGAGACTCTGATTCAATAATACATCATCTGTCTGTCTGTCTTCACAATATCTGACTTATCTGTAAGTTAACCCAAATACTCCAAATATTATTTGAAGTATAGACAATGCATTAGGATTAAGGGAGGCTTTTTTTTTTTTTTTTTTTACAAAGATCAACACATTAGAAACATGATGTTTACTAGGTTTGAATTAGAACAATCTTCCATGGGTATTCTTGTATATGCTTCTAAAGGATACACCTAAATAATAATATTTCTAAATAACAAGAAATTGAAAAATAACTAGTATAGTCTAGTGTTATATGCCCTATTATTTGCTTGTAGGTATACATATTTTGTGTACACTGTATTATCACAAAAGAGGCCCTCAGGTGTACTACATCCCAAGAGACAGCTCTTAGCCCCTATTGATTGTCATATTTTGTTGGTGGTGCTGCTATAAACATTCTTTCCTTCACTCACATTAAATTCTACTTGTGACATTTTTCAGATTCTTATTGTGTCTCTGACAGTTGAGATATGCCAGAGACTACTTCCTTACAAGACAAAAGCTCATAAAAGTGGAAATAAACAGAATTTTAGAAACCATTTAAAAATTTGTTATCCTACTTGTTCACTTTAGCCTCACTCTCTGAATTGCTTATAAAAATGAATCAAATTTTTTCAGTATTTTTCATTTGTATATCAAATTTCAATGTATAAACAAAATACAAATGAGTAATAAAAGTTCGCAAATTCACAAATTATAAGTCTGCAAATTCACAAATCTTCGAGGAGGTTGGACCTCAAGTATAAAAATCATTTGCATTTATTCAAACACTTGATTCTTCAGAATATATTAAAATGAAATGCTTCACTTTTAAAGAACATTGCTGATAGCCTCATTATTTTTCAGTGAATCAGTTAGAATTGGTGCAATATCAGAATAATATTAGATGTTTTTATTTTTAAAGTTATCTTCTATAAATGAATCTTCCAATTTCTCCTTTTCATGGTTCTTTTGAGTCAGCACAAATTAAAGAATTTATTCAACAAAAATAGAAGCTTTCTTTACAAAAGTATCTTTCAGAAAGCAAAGATAAAATTTATCCTTCTATTTTGAATATGGAAATTCTCTGGTGATGAAAGTTACACATAGTACATGTGGAATGTGTATTTCATTGAAAACAACAATGATGCCAGTGAACTTCAAGATGATGAAGTTTAATGGGCCCTGAAGTCTAAACAGATCTCCCTGCTTGGATTAAAATATTAATTTTCAACCAGAAATGTGTGTAGAATCAGGATAAATCAGTGGAGCATCATGGTTCCGCTGGGAAAAACGTGTTCCAGTCAAAGGAACCCTTGGCTGCTGTGAGTAAAGAACTGAAAATTTGTGCTCTGCTAACTGGGTGCTAGACAGCATTCTATTAGGAAACTTGCACTGAGATTGGAGTAGCTTGTAAAATATGCCAAGAAAAGCATAGTTGCTGCTGCTGGAGCAGACTGAAGCATAAAGAGTGAAATCATTAGACATTATACAGCATTCTGAAAGAGGAATTATCTAATAAAAAGTGTTGTCTTTGGTCTTTGGACCTGCTTTTTGTTTGTTTTCTTTTTCCTTTTCCTCCTTCCTGTCGTGTTCAGTGGGTGAACTACAACTAGGTTCAGTTATGTGGGTTCTCTGGCACTAATGTCATCTGGCCTGGAAATGCAAGTTAATTATTTTTGTGAAATAGGTACTATCTTAAAGCATTTCATTTATACTGGCAGAAGGTCAAGACCAGTTTTAGAATTTTGAATGCCTAGAAATATTGGAATGTTTTCCCTTTTCATGTCTTGACAATGAAAGCAAGTAGGCTGTACTGAAGGGTGTCGTGGGGCTCCTGGTATTATTTGCCCTTGCACTGGCAACAAGAAGAAAATTGAAGGATTTGCAGACATAAGAAATTTAGCTCTTAAATGATGGGTCATGTCAAGTTTTGGTTTTGCCATTTTCTTATACTGTTTTTGGACAACACTCTAATTTCACAAAGTGGTTGTGAAAATGCTGTTGACAACTGAGTTTGCATCATGGATCAGAATGGTCATCAGGGAATTAAAACCAGGAAATTAGGCAAGTGAACAGAAGAATCTGGGAAGAATTATAAATACAGAAATATTATGCTAAAAAGAAGTATGTACTATGTTAAAAATTCATTTCAGTAGCACAAGATACCATCTACTATAACTTTTTCTAGTTCATATAATTTTAAATAGTTTCAACCTCAACCTCAAACATACCTAAAGGATATGAAGAGTGAAATGTGCAAATTAATATATTAATCATATTAAGTTTTTTAAATATTTCATATTTTAAGAAAATATGGAGTATATTTGAAACTTAAAATAAAGTCTCCATGATCTTCATGGAAGATAATGAAGTGCTTTATTTCCAATAGAGTCAAGGAGAGAAAGAAATCAAACTAATTAACTGAAAATTAATATTTGCTGATTGGAATTTGGAATCAAACAAGCTGTTATTCCTATAAATTAGTAAAAAAAAAAAGTTTACCTATCTATTCCCTTTACATATTTTGATGGAAAATTACAGTCTTCTAAAAATGTTCAGCATTTCCTTCCAGCTGTGTGCCTTGCTATAAAAAGAGAAGACAGAGATTATCAATTTTTTGCCAGATGTTTCACGCACATACACACTATTTCACACAATCTGGATTAAATGTCATTGAAGAAACGCTAGAGTCAATCTTTTTCATGTTGGACATGAACTAAAATACATTTTGAACTTATGCCTTTAGCAGTCTGAACAAGCACAAACGGAAGCAAGCAGCCTCAGAATGAAGATAACACTGCACTGGATGGAAAATAAAACTTGTAAAATAAAGTCATGGTGCTAGATCAAGAAATACTTTACCACTGAATGTCCTCTCATTGCTTAAGTCATATTGAGTTGGATTTCCTATTACATATAAAGCTCTAGAAGCTTTCAATCTGAAAGCTTTAGATAAGTGGGAAAAGGACTTGAAATGTGCCTATAACAATATAAACTCCAATGTTTATCCAAGATCACTTTTAGAAGTTCCACTGTTCTACTTATGCCTCTGTGAAGTTGTGTAGTAAAGGGAATGAGCACAGAGGAAAGTACTGCCACTGAACCTACGTCTCTGAATAAAGTCACATAATAAGATGTTAGTTGAGTATTTACATTGTCTCTTAAGAGCTTTGGAAATACAAGCAATTTTTAAAAAATCTTTAAAAAGAAGTTCCTTACTGTTCCAAAAAAAGACAAAGAAACCCTCTTATCAATGGATAGGAATATAATTATCAGGTGGCATGAATATTGCCATGGTAAGACAATAGAATATTTTAAATAAATATTTTAAAGTTCTATAGAGAAGAGTACAAGTAAAGATGAGTGAAAGAATAGGTATGACTGTAAGGATGGATGTTTTTCATGTGGTGTTAATACAAGATCTTCCAAAGAATGAACATGCAGGCAGAAAGTAAAAAAAAAAAAAAAAATCATTAAGTTTTCTTCAGAAAATCTTCCAAGCAGGATGTGCAAAGCTCTGGGAGAGAAATGGTAGCTTAAAATCAGCAGAGAGCATTATGCAGCAATAGGAAGTTGCCAGATTGTAAATACTGAATATTATTGAGACTGTGTGGTATGAGAGAAAGGTATTAAGAATTAGTACATGATTATTGCCTGAATAACTAGTTATTTTCCTCTTAAGAGTATTATAACTATAACAGGAATTATTTTGGTGGGGGTAGAATTACACATTTGTTTAATTTTAGAATTAGCAAATTTTTACAACTGTAAATTGGTAAAAATAAAAAAACCCTGGTTTCATGAAGAAGTAAGTACCATCTAAGCGATCGTGTCTACAACTCCAGAAACCAGAAAAGCTTAATGTCAAATACTGAAATTAAAAAGTTAACATATTAGGAATATACAAAAATTATGAGATAATATAAAAATTGTTGGCGGGGAGAGATAGAGCAGAGATTTAGAACTAATTCTTAGGCACACACATGGCTGTGTAGTAGTTAAGAAATATAAATGTAACCCAGAAGAGTTAACAGAATAAGAAAAAGAGAGATGGGGAAAGCTAAAACAGGGATGATCCAGAGGCCAAAATGGGCTCCCAGTGAAGGACTGAGCAAAAGGTTACACATCACTAATTGGTAAAATAAGATGAGAACTGGAAAACGGCTGTGATTTAATGAGGAAAAAGTCGAATTCAAGTTGCTTGCCTTCATTTCTTCAGGTACCACCTTATCATATTTCTGTAGCATTTGGATTGTAGACTAATTAGACTATTTTTGAGACTATGTTTGATTTCTTATCCTACCTTAATTAAGAGCCAGTAAGTGTTGTAATTTTAGTATGACTAGGAAATTGAAATCCCCTGCTTCTGGGTCTTAAGATAAGCTCCAATTTGAAGTGTGGATTATTCTACTCACTTCCCTGAAACATTTGAAAATATTTAAATAAGCCCTTTAAAAGCATAGTTTCTCTTACTGTGCAAAATTGAATTTAGCAATTGCAAAAAGATAAGAACAGCACATATTTTTGTATGCAGCTTTTCACAAACAGAATCTGATGCATGATATGAAGGTATTTGGCAATTTATTGGAAATTTTTAATTGATTCTCAT
The DNA here is from genome assembly GCA_004024945.1 of Uropsilus gracilis. Lineage (NCBI taxonomy): Eukaryota > Metazoa > Chordata > Mammalia > Eulipotyphla > Talpidae > Uropsilus > Uropsilus gracilis. The sequence goes on along the minus strand of PVHY01005633.1, from coordinate 2,988 downwards.
ATATAAGGGTTATGTTATTAGAGGATCATAAATATATAGAGAGGCTCATGCCAATAAAATAGGGTTTACCTTCCTAACTAAAATATTTCCATGTCTGTGAACCACTTGAATGTATACTGAGTTTTTCAATTATATATAGTTAAATATTTAATGAATTCCAAATAATATACTAATGATAATTCATGCTTAAAAATGAATATTGCACTCAAATGTAGACTTTTCATATATTCCAATATATTGATCAATCAATATTCAGTCATTAGTAATGAAATATTATTTTTAAATGTATTGCAATTTAAAATATACTGATTTTCCTGAATTAAGAGCAGCCTAGATAGTTTAAGAAGAAAGAAGAATGATTTCTTTTTATTTCAGGAATAATAACCTTAAATACACCAACAGTATTTCAAGCAAATAAATTTTTTTTAGATTTTTTTTATATATATTTCACATCAATTTAATCTCCAGGGGTCACCCACCACCTTCCCTCCCTGACCACTCCAGCTGGTTCCCACCCTCCCCTTGTGTATTTTCATTTGGTTGCCCATATATTAGTGAAGCCATTTGGTTTCCGTCTTTTTCTTTCTGACTCATTTCTGCTAGTATCATTTTTTCTAGGTACATCCAAGTTCCAATAAATTCATCAAATTTGTCATTTTTAATTGATGAGTAATACTCTATTGTGTATATATACCACATCTTTTTCATCCATTCATCTGTTTTGGGACATTTGTGTTGCTTCCAAGTATTTGCAATTATAAACCATGCTGCAGTGAACATCCAGGCACTTGTGTCCTTTTGTACTCACTTTGCGGTCTCCTTGGGTAGATTCCCAGAAGAGCAATTGCTGGGTCAAACAGTAGTTCCATTTTCATTAGTTTGAGGGTCCTCCACACTGCGTTCCATAGATGCTGGACCAGTTTATATTCCCACCAACAGTGTAAAAGTGTTCCTTTCTCCCCACATCCATGCCAGCACTTACTGTTGCCTGGTTTTTTGATGTGGTCCATTCTTCCTGGTGTAAGGTGGTATCTCATTGTGGTTTTGATTTGCATTTCTCTGATTGCCAGTGATGTTGAGCAATTTTTCATGTGCCTGTTGGCCATTTGTATTTCTTCTTTGGAGAAGTGTCTTTTTAGTTCTCCCCATTTTTTGATTGGACTTCTTGTTTTGTTTTTAATTGTGTAAGTTCCTTATGGACTGCATTATTAAACCCTTATCACTCTTGTGGAGGGCAAAATTTTTTTCCTGTTTGGTTGTGCCTCTTTTAGCTTTTCCTGATGTCTCTTTTGCAGTGCAGAAATTTTTAGTTTGATGTAGTCCCATCTATTTAAGTTTTCCTTCAATTATTTGCCATCCGCAGATGTTTCCAAAAAGGGATTTCTGAATTGTACTTCATGGAGGATTTTGCCCAGGTTTTTCTCTATGTATGTTCTGGTTTCAGGTCTGACCTCTAAGTATTTTATCCATTTTGAGAGTTGGTTTTTTTATATGATGTGAGGATGTTTTATTGGTCCATTTTTTGCAGGCCTTAGTCCAACTTTCCCAACATAATTTATTGAAGAGGCTATCTTTGTTCCAATGTAAGTTTTTCACTCCTTTGTCAAAGGTAAGTTCACTACATATATATGTGGTTTTATTTCTGGGCTCTCAATTCTGTTCCATTGGTCTGATTGTCTTTTGTTGTACCAGTACCAAACTGTTTTAATTATTATGGTTTTGTAGTATAGTTTGACGTTTGGAGTTGTAATACCTCCATTCTCTTTTTTTCTGGTTAGGAGGTTTTTTATATCCAAGGTCTTTTGTTATTCCATATGAATTTCTGTAGTATTCTTCTATCTCTTTAAAGAATGTCATTGGAATTCTTATGGAAATTGCATTGAATCTGTAAATTGCTTTTGGTAGGATAGCCATCTTGATGATGTTAATTCTTCTAATCCATGAGCACAGAATGTCTTTCCATTTCCTTATGTCTTCTTCTATCTCTTTTAGCAACATTTTAAAGTTTGTACAGTTCTTTCACGTGCTTTGTTAGGTTTATTTCCAGGTATTTATTTGTTCTTGGTGCTATGGTAAATGGGATGTTTGTTTGTTTTTTTAATTTCTTCTTGTTCTGCTTGACTTTTTGCATATAGTAAGGCTACTGACTTCTGTGTGTTTATTTTGTAACCAGATACCTTACTGAACTAGTTTATTGTTTTGAGAAGTTTTTCTGTAAACTTTTTGGGGTTCTCTACATAGACAATTATATCATTTGCATATAATGATAGCTTCAGTTCCTCTTTTCCTATTTGTATTCCTTTTATATCTTTCTCTTGCCATATTGCCCTGGTTAAAACTTACAGTACAATGTTAAAAAGTAGTGGAGAGAGTGGGTATCCTTGTCTGGTTCCAGATCTTAATTGGAATGACTTTAGTTTTTCCCCATTTAGGATAATGTTTGCTGTAGGTCTGTTTAGACAGTTTTTATTATGTTGAGGTATGTTCCTCCAATGCCCAATTTTTCAAGGTCTTTTATCATAAATGGGTGCTGGACTTTGTCTAATGCTTTCTCTGCATCAATTGATAAGATCATGTGATTTTTGTTTTTTTTCTTGTTGATGTGGTGGATTATGTAAATTGATTTCCTGACGTTGAACTATACTTGTGCCCCTGGAATGAATCCGACTTGGTCGTGGTGAATAATGCTTTTTATGCATCGTTGAATTCAGTTTGCTAGAATTTTGTTTAAAATTTTTGCATCCATGTTCATTAGGGAAATTGGTCTGTAGTTTTCTTTCTTGGTGCTGTCCTTATTTGGTTTTGGTATGAGAGTGATGCTTGCTTCATAGATGCTGGCTGTGTTTGGGAGTTTTCCTTCTTGATTTTTGGGAATAGTTTTAAATATAGGTGTTATTTCCTGTTTGAATGACATGTAGAATTCATTTGTAAATCCATCTGGTCCTGGGCTCTTGTTTTTAGGGAAAGTTTTTATGACTGCTTCAATTT